>JAEMWC010000300.1:332500-355000 GCA_016490735.1 Pachyseris speciosa
TGACGCGCTCTTGCGAGAAAAAGCTCAACTTATCTATAGTACTCATGCTTATCTATAGTACGGCTGCAGTTGAGCAATGACATGCATGACTTTGACAGACATTATTCTTGCTACTGAAACCACATTGTCCGCCAGCGATCTCTTGAAATGAACACGTTTCACCTTCCATACAGTAAAAACATGATTTGCGCACTCTAGTGCAAAACCCTGACCGTGGGGATTGGTCGATTCACGTCTTTGGCAAAGACGCGCAAACACTATTTGCGCAACCTGGAATTCAGCTAAGTAGGGGTGCCGAGCATTCTCGACCCCAGAGCTCTTCCCTTTTGCGCATGTCTAAAGGGCATGACGGCGGGAAGGGCTCTGGGGAACTCTACACAAGCTCCAGCTCTGATTGGTTATCAGTTCAAACATTGAAATTGCTTCTGATTGGCCAACTCGGTACGCGCAAAAAACTAAACGGTTACTCTTGTGAAGCGAACTACAAAATAAACATAAGTGAAACCCCTTAAACGTCCTTCCTTGAACAAACAGTTTCCGCTCTACCTTTACTGCGATTTGCATAATTATTCAGAATTTCATTTTCAAGCGCCAACCGCCAAACTGCGTTTTGGCTTCTGTCTTTCCGAACACACTCCGGGACGAAAAAGCCATTTGCATTGAAAACTATTGAAATTTCATGTACGCTAAATGCAAGGTTTAGATTCATAATTCCCGTATTCTTTATCTCTAATAATAGTGCAAAGGGATAACTAGATGAAAGACGACGGCCCAGTTCGACAGGCATGAATTGTTATTTATTGATGCAATCTTCCACGCAGTCGACCTTCAGTGTTTTGTGTGTCCATCGCTTAGGGTCGTTTCAGAGCCACAAACTTCCCCTGTTTTTATTTCCAACCACCGTGCTACTTCTCACTAAAACAAATGAATATAAAATCGATCAAACATGTACCAAACTCCAGAACACCACTTAAGTCAAGATTCGGTGAATTTCCTAACCTGAGTCGGGAAGTTTCGATGGATAGGTCCTCAAATAACTGAAACTATCCGATCGATTATCCTGAGAAAGCGTACAGGAAATCAACGGACTCAGCCGCCACGCTTCTGATGCTTGCTTGAAATTGCTTGGGCCATAAATCATCGATCATCGCCTCTCGGTTGCAGTCCGAAGCCGCTGATTGATGTCGGGCAGCGAGAACCGCAGTTGTCGGTTGAGATTTTATTTAAAAGGCACAGCAAGCGAAATCTAGAGTCCTTACCACCTTTTGCTAAGGCATTTCAGACAGCGACGCCATGTTGGATTTTGGGTACTCGAGCATGCGCTTTGAAGTCTATATAGCCAGATTTTGGCTACGATCAATATCGAGTTTCCCAGAGCCTTCGAGCCGCTAAGCCCGAGAAGAGCTCTGGGGTCGAGAATGGGGTGCCGAGTCGATTGGGAAATCTGGATCCGAATTTCCGATCGAACATAAAATCCGAAAACGGATTTCGCGACGGATTTTGTTAATAGAAATCTTTCCCCGACATGGATTTCAATCATCAAAATCCGTCGCGAAATTCGTTTTCGGATTTTGTGTTCGACTGCAGTGAAATCCGAAATATCCAGATTTTAAGATTGCCAATCGACTGCACCCGGGGAGCTGTTCTCGACCCCAGGACTAACATAAATAATGAAGAAACGAATAGTTATTAGGGTTGTTTCTCTGCGAGAATTTTGGGGAAGCAACATCATAATAAGGATGCTGGTACACGTTGTGTTGATATAGTAATAGTAATAGTAATATTTGTTTATTTCCACCATTCGCAGATTTCTCTGAATTACAGGTAGGGTCAGGCAAAGCACTTACAAACATACAATTATAAATATAAATATATAAATATCAAACATAAATATAAATGAATATAAATGAAAATGAGACGCTTTTTCAAAGGGCCATTGTTGCGTGAATTTACCCCTTGGGTATTTTTTTATTTTTTGGCTACTTTATTTTCAGGGATAGACCATTGGAAAAGCGATGGGAAGCTGTGTGAGGATTTTCGGAGACTCAAGAAGCACTTTTCATTTGAATGGAAACACCGGGGAGAATTTTCTGTCTTTAGGAACGGAACAATTTTTCTCAATCAAAATAGAACTGGAATAGAGTGTTCTTTTTACACTGAGGGTGTACTCTTTAAGAAACTAGGTACTAACAAAACCAACATTAACAAAAACAACACTAAGTCGCACGTCGAAACTCAAGGAGCATGGAACTAATGGAACGCCGCAGCTGTTACAGGATTTTAGGATCATTCCGACAAAAACAAGAAAGAGGAATACCTCAGAAGGTATTCCTTATATGTTTTGAACAAATCCCGGTGGAAAAATCCGTTCTATTTGATTTACTAAGGGAACAACCGGGTTTTCGAAAGTGCCAAGGATTTCGCCCGAGGAGTGTTTCAAAATCTGTCACGCAATCGACAATAACGCCCTACACAAGTTCGGGTCAAATCAGCTCCATAATGACCTCTTATCAGCTCCAAGTTCCAACACTAAAACAGATCTGAATGTGTCACAGATGTCTTAACAACTTACCCAGGCATATGGTTGATGAACTGAAGCGTTTCTTACGATCAGATATAATACGAGGCAAATTCGACTAAGGAGTTTCTGAAAGTTTTATATCAGATCTACAATAGTTTGGACAACAACTGAACCCGATTGCAGCCTCTATCGGCTTCATTCTGCCGCTTCAAGACAACCCACGCTACTATTCGACGCTATTATACAATGGTAAGTCAAATTCATTCTCAAATGAAATATGGAATGAGAATATTAGTTAATATGGAGCGCTCATTTCAATGTAACCGATGCGACTAGTCAATGTAAACAAACACTCTGAGGTCAATTTGAGGTCACTTAGCGCAAAATTTCTTCAAATTTGTCGACTTATTCTGAAGCGCTCGCTACAAAACCCAACCAAAATTTTAATGTACGTTAAAATACGATATCTCGAGACTCCAAAACTAAAATTTGGGGCAATTCGGAGAATTCCCATAACCAGGAGCTCGATTTCAGTTTTGCCTATAAACTTTCGCATTCGTGAGCTCTTGTCAACTGGCCATTTAGAAAGCGGTTAACAAGCGTTGATTTTACACTTCAGAATCGGAAATCTGTCATAAATAGGATGCTAGATGTCCATTTTATGGAAATTAAGTGTTAGATTGCCGATAGGTTGACATGTTTGGTTACGCGAAGCAGTTATTTCGGCCGGTCTATTTTCCCTTGTGAGGCGGCTACTTTCAGGCGTCAGACGGGCGAAATCAAAAGTCTCAAATAATTCCAAAAATCGACCGTATTTCGGAAAATAAACCCCAGGAGGTTTGTAAACTCGCCATTACCTCTCTATAGACTTAAAATGAGGGTAGGTTAGGTTTTCGACTGTGGCCGCCTTTTGCTCGATTTTCCTGTGCACTTGCTCTTAAGGGGAACAGCCGAAACACGTGTAACCTTAATCCTTGACTATTAAGCATCATAAAAATGTATGATAGCAAGGATAGAACGGTAGCTTTCACTTTGTAAATCGAATTTTAAAATTGTTCCTCATATCTTCCTTTGGCCACCATCTTGGATTTTTGAGGAAGGCTTCAACGTTGCTTGTATTCTTTTAAAGTGAACGAATTGCGTTTCAAACTCAAATTTAGATCATATTGGAACTACAAACATGATTTCCGTTTATTCTAGTGCTTAAATTATAAATACGTGACGTCATTTGCGACGACACAATGGCTGATTATTGGTCACAATATCACTACTACATGCCCAGTTTGCAATTATAATCATTGAAAAAGAAATAGTGGGTTTTAAAAATTATTTTCGAAAAGAGAGCAAGTAGAAATATATGTATACATTGCAAGTGTGTTGAATAAAGCCCCTCAAAAACAACTGCCTGTTTCTTCCTAAACACGTGGTCGCACAAACATTCAATAGGTTTTCACCCCAGCGCGAATGTGTTTCCTCTGCACAATGATCAATGGCGGACGAATGCATTATATGCGGTTGTTCGGATTCAAAGCCAGCCCAGTGCGGAGATATCTCTTCATGGACAACCTTATATCGTGCTGCCGTGATCCGGAATCATAAACCAATTTTGGAGGCTTCGACTGAAAGCGAATTCCCCGGAAAATTCCATCAAATATCATCGCAACTGCAGACTTGAGTTCACCAACAAGAGAGATTTGCAAGTCGCTAACAAACCATCTAATGATGCGGCAACTGGAAGTGTGCCTAGAAGAAGCTCCAGAGCCGGAAATCAGCCAAGCTCATGCAGCGATTCTGCCAGATCAATGTTTGTTTTGCAAAAAGTCAAAGTACAAGCTAAACGCAAAGACCAGAGAGAAGCTACACACTGTGCAGGAATTTCGCGCCGATGATACGGTAAGAACATGTGCTTCTCTTCATGTACAACAAAACACTGCTACGAGTGAGGTAGGTCGGGATGTGATTGGAATATGTGCTAAAGATCTCATTTCTAGCGAAGCGAAGTACCACGCTTCCTGCTACAAAAGTTTCGTGAGAATAATTTCTCCCAATACAAACGAAGGTGAAAGGGCGAATGAAACAGATTCCCAATTAAAATGGTTTGTGCGAAGAGTTGATAGCCTACCCTAAAATAATCGAATGTAAAGTTGTCAAAGAACTGTTTCTGAACAAAGCTAGTGAACTAGGAGCAACTGTATCAGAATCACACAAAAAGAACCTCATGCGAAAACTTTCAAACATGTTCCCAGAAATTAATTTTATTACTTGCCAGTATGACAATGTGTTAATGTATCCAAACACATTGTCGATAGATAAATCCGTCCTGGATTTCTTTGAGGTCAAAGCCGAGCTGAAGTCGCTTAAAGGTCTCAGGAGTGATGACGAAAAGAATGTGATAAAGATTGCACAATTAATTAGCAATCAAACAAGAGGCTACAATTAGCCTAAACTCGGGCTTGCAAAAAACAGTATTGTATCCCCAACTTAGCGCTAAACAAAAGAATAGAGGGAAGTCTGTCTTTCTTACATCGGACGCATTGTGTTTAGCTTTTGTTGGGAGTCTATTTCTTTAGACCCCTATCAACATATATTCCTCTAAAATACAGCTCAACCATTGAGAACAATAATTATAACACTTGTAAAAAATATTTCTAAAAGAACAAGAAAAAGAGAAACAGAAAAAAATAAAGCCCGTGATATATACCACTAAAAGACATCGAACCAGGGTTAGCTGCGTTACAGGAACTATGACCTTTAGACCACAGAGGTTTATCGTTATGCAAGGTGATAAAAATAGTGTATTGATTCCAAAAAAAAAAAAACTAAGCACACTTGTTTTCGCTTCGATGGATAATTGTTTGAGAAAGGAAACGCTTATCGAACGATGTAGGATTTTTTCGCATAGGTAAAAGTGAATGGAGTCTCGGTGAAATGTGAGTAGAAAATTAATTAGCAGAGTGAAACTGTTTACAAATACGTCAATCCAGGGTCATTTGAAACACAAGAAACGAACGTTTCTGGACAGTTTCAAGTGACGCTAGTACATTTGTAAAACTAATCGCTTATAATTCAAAAATTAGAGTCTAGAAATTGAGATATTGTGGGAAAATAGTAAATAAACTACCTGTCAAAGTCTCAGGGGTGTGTGATATCCCGTACTTGAGTTATTCAACAAAATGTACATCTCAATGGAGCGGATACGGGGAACACGGCAGTCCATCTGGAGTTAAATTTTGGTCATGTTAAGAGCTTTCTTCTCACTGTTGAACTTGCAAACATTCGTATAGACACTTCTCTTAACATATTAGTTGTTCAGACTTCAAAGACACAAGGTGAATCGACGTTTTCCGATACGTGACAACAGGCATCATTCTTGCTGTTGATATGAGATTTACACTTCCGAATCACTCGGCCGTGAAAGGTCAAACTCCTTTTGTCTGTAGTCGCTCCCCTCGCGTCGCGTCTCCTCGCAACTTCGCGCGCGCACGTGTCTTTCGCCCGCCCCACAATCCATCGCCAAAATTAGAGACTACTCAAAGTCTACTGAGGAAACACGGCAGTCCATCTGGAGTTAAGTTTACTCATGTTAAAAGCTTTCTTCTCGCCGTTTAACTTGCAAACATTCGCATAGACACTTCTCTTAACATATTGTTTGTTCAGACTTCAAATGACACAAGCCTTGGCCGCCTAAAGTAGACGATTTGAAACCAAGTAGAACCAGTAACTACATTCCACATCTACTCGACGTCTTTTTGACTGTGCTTATTTCTGGGAAATCACTCGACAGTGAGGGCAGTAGTACAGAAAGAACAAAAAGGCTGAAAGAGTCTTTCGCACAAGATATTAGGGACTTTAAGCAAATCGCTACGGCGACCTCTACTACGGCGGTCGTGGATGCGGAGTCCTCGGGAGAGTACGTCACCGTAGCCCTCCAAATTTCAACTTTAAGCAAGCAGTGACTACGGCTCACTTGCTTTCGCTGTTATGACCTCCTTTGGAGAAGCGAATACATAAAACAACGTAGTTGTCACATGAAAGAAAAATATGGGCTTCACTTCAGACGAAGAATTCAGTACTGCTTTATACTGTAAAACTTAATTTGCCACAGCGGACGAGATTATCTAGAACGAACCAAAAACACTGAAAATAGAAACCAATTTCCCTCTTTTGAGAGAGACTTTGCGCAAGAATTTCTGTACTTAAATTCCAATCTTTCGTTTGCCAAGAAGAATATTAATAGAAAACATCATCGGAGGGCGATTTCTACACAAAACAGAAAACTACAATTGAAGATCGGAGTTCGCTGCAAGTGATTTTTCTTCTTATGTGCCGTATTTAACAAGAAATCAACAAATTCAACGTTTCAGATATTTTATTCTTGCGTAAACAACCTTCAGTGACATTTCATTAGCTTTATTGCTAACAGTCGTACTTACGGTTTTCGTCTAGCCTTTGTTTTTTCTGGCAGTATTTCCGCGGCCATGTTTATGCATGGCACAGTCTGCTGACGATACAAATCTTTTACGAGAAAACGCAGGGAAAACGTATTTACTGGAAAACCAGAAGCTTCAAATACTTTCTTGATAAAGTGAAAAACAATCTATGTTAGTTTTTAAAACTAGTGACCGCAAAGAATAGGAGGAGAGTCGACTTTTATACTCACGTAGTAGCGACTACGCCAGAAGGCAGTTCTTCACGTTGCAGGATTTAGCGCTACGGCGAAAGCTCATTTCCAAGCATGCGCACTGCTTCATTTCTGGGCTTTTTTACTTCCGGCCGCCGTAGCATAGGTCGCCGTAGCGATTTGCTTAAAGTCCCTATTGTTTTTTCTGTGACGAATGGGGTTGTGAAAACTTCCAAAAGCGTGTTATTTCCTTCTGTTGTAAAGGCCCTGTGTAATAACGCAGAGATTATTGTGAAGCTTATCAATAAGTACGGCCATGGGGTAAGTTGTGACCTAGTAGAGCATCTGATCCAATGAAAATTCCATCAAGACCGGAACTAAAAAAACCCTATCAAAAATTGTATGCACTTTGCTCCCCTTATAAGTGGGAAATTTGAATGCCAGCTGTTCCCCATTTCATGAATACAGGAAGTCGCAACAGCACACAATTTGGCGACAGTGGCCCATCACCGACTCTAGACGTATCAACAAACTTCTCCCAAGGGGTTGTTAGGTTTAGTGTATAGAGATAGTAAGGAGAATTTGGTTATTGAAGTTAGTGTCTTTTATGATTATTGTGTTCCAGTTGGCAGCATGTATTCAGCGAATGAAGGTAAGAAAGGGAATCCGTTAAAGTGGCACTGTCAGGAAAATTCCTGTTATGCGTTTGTTATTACATGAATAGGCAAAGTAACACGAAAAGGTTGATTTCAAATCATTTCTTGGAAGAAAGGAAACTAGTATTATTTTACAGTGATTTTTCCAAGACACAATGACAAAACTTGAAAACTGTTAACCCAACTTTTTTCAAGTTGTAATCCATTTCCTCTTTGTCGTCGGTGACCATAGACACCCGCAAACAGTTTCAGTGCACGTAAAAGTATTTTGCAGGAAAATTACAAAGTCTTCGAAACATTTTACTGTTCCAAACACATCTTTGACTTTATCCAAATTGCGTGACAGTGCCCCGTTAAGGTCACTGTTTGCATGTGAACAGGAGCAATTTTGGCTCAATTTGGATGGGAAGGGGAGAGGGGAGTAGAGGGGTCCATCCTCGGAGACCAAGGGGCAGATTGTCGGGATGGGACGAAGAATTTCCGGGCAAATTCGGGAATATCGAAAGTTTACACTAATTCTTCGTCCCATCCCGACTATCTGTCCCAGGGTCTTCAGTTTAATTCTCTTGTGTCTGAATCTTGTTTATGCAAGCAAACGTATTTATCATTGCTGATGAAAATCAAGATTTTTCCGTGTATTGTATTACTGATGCGGAATTATGAGTCCCGGAACTTTCATTTCGCGCGCAAAAGTAACGTAAAAACAGTCTAACAATAACTCTGTCTGTGGCAAGCTGAGAAAAGGAGTTGGGCACTCCTGGTTAACGAGCTCCTGCTGTTTGTCATAATTCGTTTTCACTCTCGCCTTGATGCTCAAGGTCACGTCTATCGCGTTTTTGTTAGTGGATGCCTCCACGCCGGAGCCTACAGTTTCCAAGTTCCTTGTAAGCGGTAGATGTTGGTCGATTTAAGTCGATATTCGTGAACGTCGGCGTTAAATTTGATGGCAGTTTGGCGTCTTTAAAAATTAGTATTGGATGTTACTATACGTCGATGATGACATTACCCATTACCTGATTATCGATCTGGACCAGAGCAGATGCCTTTTGAAGTTTATTTTTCGGCAGCCTCGGGATATTTTAAGAAATCACCCACGCTATTGATTCTTCTGCCAATGAAGCGAGTACTTCCTTCCGCGGACAACTACATGAGATATGTAAATGACTGCGTAAAATGACAAAGACTAAACCATTCGGAAGAAGCTCGATCTTTCCCTGATGTCTTTATGAAGTTTTGTCTAAAATACACTGCTTCCTCGAGATGAGGGGTAATTGTTTCTATTTAGCAACTACAAGACTGTGTCTAGTTCTGTTAGACAGTAATACTGGCTTGGCGTCTAAAAAATCTGCTTGTGAACACTTGTGCAGAGCGTGAATCCTTCAGCTGATGGTCTGCCCACATCAACGGCTGCGTTAGCAGATGCCCCGCTTTTTTAGGCCTGGCGGATTGTTGCTTGAACTACTAATTAAGGCAAATTGAGCACCGGAAGTCGTTTTTAGTCCTTTCCGCGCGCTCTCACGTCCTCAAATGACGTTCCTCGTTCTGTTGCTAGCTGTCGCAAACGGTCGTGAAAATGATCTTAGAGACTTGTTTTAGAAAAAAAATTGATAAAAAATGACCGTTATTTATCCTCGACAGTATTTATAGCGCACAAATACTAGTGGGGCCGAGTAAATACGTGAAACAAATTATTCAGATAAACATAACAAAATCCCAACTGGCAGGAGACAAACCAGTTGGCTATTTACAAGCGTGGCCGAGCTAGAGCGGAACTTCGGCCACCCTGCCTCTCACCCTCTTTTTAAATAAAATCAACAAGAAAGCGTCGATTAGTTTTTATCTTTGCATAGTTAGTATCATGTTTAATTAATTTTGCACATAATTTACGCCATTTGCGTTCACCCGTATTCGCAATGGTTATGAAAAAGGGCATCATTTTCCAAAACACTCAAACCATTTTAAGAGAACACCTTTTATTTGAGTGTAGCCTGCATTCCCAAAATAAATTCTTACGTCTAAAAAGAAATGCATCGCGGAAGGAACGCCTGCCTCTTTTATACTTCAAATCGATCTTATAATCCATTTTCACACTGTACCTCGCTACAATCTCGGTCAAAACTAAAAAAACCCGATTGAATTATATGTCGGCAACAAAGTACTTAAAAATGTTTTCTCTGTCCCCTCCCCCTCTACAGTGTTGATGTGCGTCAACCTGCCATTGCACTGAACGCAATTCTCAAGACGAAAATGACATTGATTTTGGGGAGGGAGGTCCCGCAAAGTCGTTATTTACTGTTTGGATTCTGCATTTAAATTGCGCAGAACGTATTTTCTCGACAGTTTTGTCCAAGATTGTAGTTTTCAGTCACGGTTTTCTCTTTTCGGAAATGTTTGGAATTACTTGGGGATAAACAGGTCGCGCTACCATTTCATCAATGCGTTTGTGGGAGAGTAAGACAACTCTTAAACTTCCTTAACGTTCGCTATTGTTCTTATGAAAGAATGTTTACATAGTCAAAGCGAAAATGGCTTTTTTACCGATACTGAATAAATGATTGTGTCTTGTCCTTTTGACAGGGGTAGAGTAAGGCGAACGTAGGTTTCAAATCATATTGCCGATTTCTTTTGATATAAACCAGTAAAACTTCCTGTCTACTTAATTCGCTTGCTATGGAGTTGCGACGAAAAGATTCGTGACTTTAATATGTCGTTTGGTAGCTTCGGATTATTTTCAAATTCTACTTTGTCTAAACTGAGGGAAGGTGACCCGGTGTAAGTGGTTGTTTAATTAAGACATATTCAAACACCTGTTACAGGAAATATTTATTCATGCCCTCCACCCCCACCTTTTCATTGCTGTAGGCCAGTAATACGCGCCTGAGGTCTTGACAAATTGATAGTAGACGTTCGAACGTATCGCGAGCTCTTCCACGCTAGCCACATCAGTGATTCCTTGAGCAGCTGCCTCGCTTTCCACGGGATTGGTGCCTTTTAGAACCGATTAACGGAAAA
The DNA here is from genome assembly GCA_016490735.1 of Pachyseris speciosa. Lineage (NCBI taxonomy): Eukaryota > Metazoa > Cnidaria > Anthozoa > Scleractinia > Pachyseridae > Pachyseris > Pachyseris speciosa. The sequence continues at coordinate 343,311 of JAEMWC010000300.1, forward strand.
GTCATGACAATATCGGCCGGAGTCAGTTTTTAAGGAAAAGTTGTTATGAAGAGACGTCAAGAAGGAGTAAATTAATAATTGCAATGTTGAAGAATTCGTTTCACCTGTACTTTTAATGAATAAGTAGACTGCGAGTAGTCTCTAATTTCGACGATAGATTGTGGGGCGGGAGAAATACACGCGCAAGCGAAATCGTGAGGAGACGCGACGCGAGGGGAAATAATAATTTTCGATGCTCCGCTCGCGTGTATTTTCCCGCCTCACAATCCATCGCCGAAATTAGAGATTACTCGCCGTCTATGAATAAGAATTATACAGAATTTTCCCTGTTTCTGGGTAACCATAGAAACTGAAGAAGCGGTTTGGGAGAATGGCTCTTATTTTAGTTGAGCCCGCAATTAAGGAATGACATGCAAGCGTGGCTAACGGGCCTCTGCAGTGCAGCTTCCTCGCTTTATGATACATTGCTAACAACTGTCATGACATCGACGAGATGTTAAACACGGACGTTGAGCAATCGCTTCCAACACTTCTACGAATGCCCATTCAGCTCAGAAAAGAAAAAGCGCGCGTGCACAGATGTTTACTATTATTATTAATTGGTTTAATTTGTTCATCAAATGGCCTTTCGACTTGTTAAATATAGTTTGTTTCCATTGAGATGTCGAAACAAAGCTTTCAACCAGTTGGCAGAACGTGGTTTATTTTATTTTGTCCTTTTTGTGCGCTGAGCTACCAGATGCCAGTCATTAGTCCTGCAAACAGCCGACTAAGCTTTTTTTCCCAAAGTCAACTCAATCGGAATCTTTCCGTAAAAATAGCTAATCAACTCTGCACTAACCGGCTGAAGGGATACAAACTTCTTGCTGAATATTCTAAAAAGACTCTTCTCTCGTTGTGCGTGTTGCACTTCATCTTTTCTCCCGTGGCAGTGCTTGGAAATGCTCTTGTTATCCGCGCCTTGTGGAAAGCCTCATCGATACCCGCTAATGTGAAGAAATTGTTCCTGAGTCTTGCTATCTCTGACCTTGCCGTGGGATTGTTTGCCCATTTAATGATCGCAGTGGTGTTCAGGATGGCAGTGAATGAAAACTTTAACTTACTCTGTCCAGCTTTTCTAACATTTTTTCTGCTCATTTCTTCTCGCTTTTGCGGCCTTTCTAACTGTAACCGCCATTGCTGTCGATAGACTTCTTGCCGTGTCTCTTCGTCTACGGTACAGAGAAGTAGTTACTTCAAAACGCGTCAAAGCAGCCATAGTATCAGTATGGCTCACAAGTGGAGCCGCTGCTTCCGTAGTCGTTTCTCCTCATAAGCTCACTTCTGTGGTAACTGTTTTTATTGGAGTTGTTGGTCTTTTTCTGACAACGGTGGCGTACATTCACATTTACAGAGTCGTGAGATATCAACGGAATGAAATGCAAATCCAGTGCCAGCCACCAAATGCACAGGCAATGGAGCTTCTCAAAGAAAGGAAGTCCGCATTTAGTACTTTGTATTTCTATATAGTTTTCCTCGCTTGTTATATTCCAAGTTTATGCTCTACAGTGTTGTTAATAGCAGATGGCTCTCGAATTTCCTTTTTAGTAAGTTTTCACATCACATTTTTCATCGTTCTCCTGAATTCGTCGTTAAATCCTATAGTTTACTGCTGGCGATATCGAGAAATTCGTGAAATTGTTAAAAGCACAGTGAAGAAAATATTGCGCATCGCCGAGGCTTAACATGAAATTAACACGCTAAGTAATTTTTTCATTTCCGTAAAAGTTGTGACCTCGTGTAGTTATTCAGTTTGTCTTCAGCGAGGATTTTAAAAGTGAACTTTCGTTGACTGGAGGAGAGAGTTAATGGAGTCAGTAGCTTAATATTAGTTCAGTGGCAGTGTTAATAAAACACAACCAACGCAACATGCTTTTCTTCCATCTGAACCTAGTTCTTGAACGACCAAACGCATTTTGTTGATATTTTAGTTTAGTAAATAATCGTGAAAAAAAGATTGGCTGAAAAGTGCGTTGTTGCGAGATGACCAGATGACCATGTCTATGGAGCTTTGTTTATGTGAACGTATCGGTTATCCAGTTTTTTTTTTTTTTTTTTTTAGTATTTTATCAAGGTTTTTGGAGACGAGTTTGAAAACTTTAACTTGCAACATCAACACGTCATAATCCTATTTATAGTAGTCTGTTCTTTCGTCCCTTGTCACAAACAGTATTGCACGCTACTGTCATCTGTCAAACTCCGGTACACCAATCAAACTATCATCGTTAGGTTTCCTTTAGCCTGCGCATGAATAAAAATTCTCGTTCCTAGCTTGCAGTGCATTGCTAATTGTCAGAAATAAACGTTTTCGTTTATAACATTAGATAAACCATGCGTATTCCACGATCCAGCAGTGTTTATTTTGTCGTTGTGCACGATGTAAGGGCGGGTAACACGTAATTTACATGTGACGATAGCAGCTGCATCGCATAACAACGAAATTATAATAATTTGTATGCTAAAAAAACGTACCTGTTTAGAAGCTAGAATACAAGCCGTTCCCTTTCGGTGGTGTTTCCCTCATTAATAGTGCTTTTGCTTTAGTTTGTTTGGTTTGCTTCTCACCCATCAATTGAGTGAAGGTAAATGTAGTGTGTGTCATAAACTTGTATGTCACCATTTGGTTCATAGACCCTACCGCACAACCTCGTTTCCAGGGTCTCTCCTCTTCCCGCCCCCTCCTGGGAACGAGGTTGCCTACCGCAGGCCACAGGAAGTTATTCAGGAGGTCATCGCTGGCGGGAAACTGATCACTAATGTAACTAAAAAGCCTTAAACAAGACTGGCGAGATGTGTCTAACCCCAGCATCAGTCTTTCAACAAAAATTGTTTCAAGTGAACTTGAAATGTTAGTTTTAGTTTAGGCCACTCCCTTTTTCTTTATTCAGTAGCTTTGCCAATTTTACAACATAGTCAGAGATTAAATGATGGAAACGGCTTAGTAGATACTGTTTGGTAAATTATTATGATAAAATGGTGACAAGGAGACCTCCAGAGACCACAAGGCTAGTGTTAGGGTTAGTCGTATCACCAGCAATGATTCTTCTAGGCCACTCCCTTTTTCAATCCCCGTTTACTTCAATTGCCGTTTCTTAATTTCGTCTCGGCTTGTCGTAACAAATGTGTGGGGTGAAGAGGTGAAAAATAGTCGGCTTTTCCCGAATACCAAAGGAAATTATTACAAAACCAACGATGTCGTGATATCTGAATTTGTAATCAGTTTTAGTGACGCTCCTGTAAAAGGAGTGGGTCATCATTTGCTTTGTGCTTAGATTTCAACCTCTGCTAAAGTCAAATTATTTCAAACAGGAGTAGCCTGTTGTTGTCATTGTCGTAGCATTTGTATAAAACAGCCAAATCTGCTGTCAGTTGAGTGACAGTAGATGGAGTCAGAAACATTGAGGCAATGGTGCTATTTGATGAAAAATCAGTTATTCTAACTAATTAACTTCTGTTTCTATCCACGTTTATCACAGTTGATGACAACTTTGAGAGTGTGTCTCAAGTAGGGAGTACGGTAGGGCTTTCCATTTTTCTCTTTCCAAAACTAGTTTGCTCACAGTCCTTCCGTTTTCTGCTCTGTAAGTGAGCTCTCCTATAGGGATCTTTACGCATACTGTATCACAAGCGATACCCTAATAGCAGAGCTTGCGTCCAGCTTACCCGCTTATATGGTATCATCGCATGCGCTAGAGAAATCAGGCGCCTCAGGGATAATGCTAAAAGAACTCACGAGAGAGTGAAGAATACTTCGCGAAGGCGACCTGAGACCGGCGCCCAAAATATTTTGGATTGGTTGTCCAACCCTGACTTTCAGAACCACATCGCGTGCTTAGCGGGAGCGCCGGATCTTTACGCCAGAATTTTCCCAGAAAAAGCATCTTCCGCGTGTTCTGGTGATTCTTCTATGGGGAGCAGATGAAAGGAATTCTCTTCCGGTTATTTCAAAATCAGAATAAAATCCAAAGAACACGATGATGAGCGGCTGTTGCAAGTATTCTTATTCGGGATTAGAACGTGCCCTAGTTAGTGACATATTTGAGTCGGTTTATTTTTTTTCAGATTTTTAGTTCCAGTTTAACGTGGAACTACATTGTAAATTTATCGGCAAACTTCGTGATGAACAAACAATATTGGCTATCTGTGTCAACGATCTCTTAATCCTGGCTTAGCCCAGCCCTGTTTTAAACAACCGCATCTTAATTATTTCATCCTTTACTGCATCGTTTTTTCTGCAATTTTTGGTCACAATAGGCTAGTTTCGAATACACCATTTTGCTAATGATCCGTTCCTTGTGAATTGTGGTTAGATTCATTCCTTTGTGGGGGCAAACGGTCAAATTTACAATTTTAAATCACGTCTTAGAATGGCCGTTTGCCTCCCACAAAGCACTGTATCTGCCCACAATTCACCAGGACCTGATCATTAGAAAAATGGTGTATTCGAAACTAGCCTATTTATCTGTTGCTCTTTTTTTTTCAGACCGGTTTAAGTAGACCTCTTGTGTGGCAATCAGGATTTGACTCGGAAAGTAAATACCGCAACCATAAAGCCAGGTGAAAAAGTATGATGCCCCCCCCCCCCTCCCCTCCCCCAGTGCGTTCAGTGCGTTAAGTTTTGATAAAGCGATGGTCATTTGAGCTTAAAATGTATGTGGAGTCTGTTCAGCAGCTGGCGGTTTGTCGGCGAGCGCGCGGGCGAGCGGCGAAAGCCGCGAGAATTTGCCCTCTGGCCATTCTCCTCGCGGCTTCGCCGCTCGCTTGCGCGCTCCCCGACAAAACCGCCAGCTATGCAGGCTAGTTCAAAACACGTGTCGGTCTTCCCTTGTAATCTTTTCGTCGATGTCGTTGACTTTCTTTTATTTCTTAAGAATTTGCAACCGCATTTAGACGTTTTCGGAAAACTATCGGGAACCAACGAAAATAATTGGAAATTATGCCAAAATGACCGGAAGTGGTCGATGAACCCAATGATGCCCAGAAAGCTATTTTATAGAGTTATTTATGCAATTGCAACGTAACTGAAATTTTCTTCTAACAGTTTTTCAAAAGTAAGGGGTAGTATATGCAATGCTTTCTCGTGGTATACCGTAAATATGGAACATTTGGCTTGATCAATGGTTTGCATACAAATTTCTTTGTTCTTTGCCATCTTCAGTGTGTCATATGTTTTTTTGTTCCGTTCATAGGTGATTCCAGTCCACGTAGAGGTCAACACATGTGGCAAAACCCGAGTAGATCGCCAGTAAAAGGGAAGCACATTTTTAGGTATGATTGGACTCCTGTTTTAACTCATTAAGTCCTTAAATTGCTCCTTGTGATATCAATGCTATAGCCGTACAAACATGGAGGTCTTGAGAACGAATGAAATAATCAGCAAAGTTGACGTGTTTTGATCTTTGAGCCATGCTTGCTGATGTTCATATACAAGCGTACTTAACGTCAAGTTTGAGGTTTTACGTCCCTGTATCCTGTATCACTGAGACTGTCAGGTTATCTTGGACTGTGGCGTACGCACCGTGCTAAATGAGAAAGGTGCGTTCATCAGGTTACGAGTTTGGTATAAAGAAAACATCTGAGACACTAGACAGGAATCAAGTGTGGACTCTAAGGTACAGGGCCCATATAATGTAATCAAGATGTCAACAGACTGTAAGACTTAAGCCAAGCAAGACCATTTACACTAACTATCCTTGGTACATCATTTGTTATCACAAAGTCATTTGATTTGCTAATTGTACCTCGTTTGGTTTACTCAAGACTTTTTACCCTGAAGTGTCTTCTTCACTTTCTAGGGGCGGCTCTTTCGCCGAAGACCAACGCGATAGCTCCAGGCCTCCAACGGCCTCCTCCAGCCATAGTGATCTGGTATACTCAAGACGACCACAGAATAATTGGAAATTCGACGGATACTCATCCGATAACGATGTAATATTGCGGTGTCTTGCTCATTTAAACTATTTTACTCTGTCGTTTCCGGGGAATTCAAAAGTGGTCCGCCTGGAATCAGAACGTTATACCGAGGCTTATTTTCACTGCGTTTCGTTTCAACCCAAACGATCGAGTTGCAGTTTCTTGTCTTACAATTTTGCGTCTACAAACCTTTGCGTTTTGATAAGTGTACTTTCCTTGTGATGCCAAGTACGAATTAAAAGGCTATTGAGGGCGGATGCACTTGATAAAACTGTTGTAAGTTCACTAAATGCCGCAAAAACTCTTGTCAACATAATGTGTAGCCTGCAAGCAAGCTCTCCCGGTGGTAGGCGGTGGGGGAGGAAAGGAGAGAAGGAGAGCTTGCACTCGTGTCTCATAAATTTGAATTTGTGCGTCCAAAAAGTGGACGCAAAATGCTGATTGGCTGATTTGACCGGGTGATGACGTGATCTATCATCGAGCGTGGACTGCGTGGTTTGAGTTTGGTTTTTGTCCGGAAAGGGCGAGACATTTGTATTTGCGAAGCTTGCGAAAAATTTCTCCAAACATCTGAACTGTCCTTTAGATTTGAAACCAGAACAGCGTCTAGCAGTCGATAACTTACTTCAAAGCAAAGATGTTCTCGCTGTTTTGCTTGGATGTGTCGAAAACGAAGACCCAAAAACGAAGACCGAAGACCGAAGACCCTGTGGTCTAAAACGAAGACCCTGTGGTCTAAAACGAAGACCCACTGGTCTAAAACGAAGACCCACTGGTCTAAAACGAATACCCTGTGGTCTAAAACGAAGACCCTGTGGTCTAAAACGAAGACCCACTGGTCTAAAACGAAGACCCACTGGTCTAAAACGAAGACCCTGTGGTCTAAAACGAAGACCCACTGGTCTAAAACGAAGACCCACTGGTCTAAAACGAAGACCCTCTGGTCTAAAACGAAGACCCTGTGGTCTAAAACGAAGACCCTGTGGTCTAAAACGAAGACCTGTGGTCTAAAACGAAGACCCACTGGTCTAAAACGAGGACCCTGTCAACAGTGTATGACTTGCAAAGCTACATGGATAATCTTCTACAATCAAATACAGCACATGCAATGTCCCTGGGAAAATTTGTGGTGTGAAGTGTAAAAACGAACAACAGCAGTATAGACCTGTTGCGGTTTTGATATATGTAAAAAAGTGTCATACACCAAACTTGAAAACTACATTCAAACAAACAAGAGGCTACAATTAGCCTAAACTCATGCCTGCAAAACTACATTGTATATCCCTAAGTTGGCGGGAAACAGGAGAAAAAGAGAAGTCTGTCTGCCCCCCTTTACATCGGACACATTGCACTTATATTTGTTTGTACCTTGTCAACATATATCCCTTTAAAACTTCCAAATTGCTTTACAGGTCGACCATTGATAACAATAGTAATATTGTAAAAACTAAAAAAAACAAAAACAAAACAGACAAAGCAATATAAAGGGAAACGAAAACAACACTCATATAAGTTGCCTCCAGAGCAGTTCGAACCTGGGTTTATCTGTTTACAAAGCGATTACGATGACCGCCACGCTACCCTTTCCATGGCATAGCTAACTAGGAGAATGTAGTTTATTACTTTGCAAAATATCTAATCCGACGTTGTTTACATCACTCTGCTGAGCGTTTGAGAAAGAAAACGCTTATGGAACGGTTTAAGATTCGAGATACGAACAGACAAACGACCGAAATTACTCATCGAAGCATCTCTTGCAGAAATAAATGAAAAAGAATCGAAGGTTTGCTTTGAAAACATCTTTGAGGCTTTCGTGCAGTTACCCACGGCCTGCGATATTTTTTGCACGAAAGGTGACTCAAGTCAGGTCAAGTCACGTGCGCTGCACATTAAGTTGTTTGAAGAAAGGTTTCTTCTCGTCTTGGTCAATGACATGTAACATTTTCTTGATAACCACTGTCTTGACGTTTTCTTCAGTACAAATCGCCAAAAGGACCTTGACCGAGCCGCTTTTTAACTTGCAGAGCGTTACAATCAAAGACTTTTATGTTTTTTAAGAATTGGGGGAGCTTAAAATGCCGAGAAAACGACATTCTCAACGCAGGGATGCATGTGAGAGTGATAATGTAATTTTCCCGGGAAAATCACATTCTTCTAGCACGTCCTCATCGTAATTTGCTCTTATGCATTTGAAAAATAGAATATTGGTGACGACAAAATATACTAAAATCGTGACTAAAACGTATATTTCTATACTGTGGGAATTTAATTGCGTTACACAATTTGTTGTACCGACTGAGATAAAGTAACTGTCAAGGTCGGCACACACGAGGGGATTAGTCCCTGCGACTAGTCACTGCAACAAGTCGCGGGGACAAGTCCCATCGTGTGAATTAGCCATTTTTGCCACAAAATCTAGTTGCAGGGACTAAAATTTGGTCCCTGCAACTAGTCCCACGAATTCAAAATGGTTTGAACTTTTGGGACACGTCCCTGCGACTTGTTCCTCAAAACGCTTCGTGTGAACTGTTCGTGGTACTAGTCCCTGTGACTAGTCCCTTCGTGTAAACTCTTCAGGGGACTTGTTGCAGGGACAAGTCGCAGGGACTAGTCCCCTCGTATGTGCCGACCTTCAAGTTTGTCGCACGCTCGATGACATTTTAATTTATACGCTACAGAAATGAGAGCAATTAAGCTTAGTGTATAGTCTTTCCCTGAAAAAGAAAAAACGGGTTTAGACCAGTGGGTCTTCGTTTTAGACCAGTGGGTCTTCGTTTTAGACCAGAGAGTCTTCGTTTTAGACCAGTGGGTCTTCGTTTTAGACCAGTGGGTCTTCGTTTTAGACCAGAGAGTCTTCGTTTTAGACCAGAGAGTCTTCGTTTTAGACCAGTGGGTCTTCGTTTTAGACCAGAGGGTCTTCGTTTTAGACCAGTGGGTCTTCGGTTTAGACCACAGGGTCTTCGTTTTAGACCAGTGGGTCTTCGTTTTAGACCACAGGGTCTTCGTTTTAGACCACAGGGTCTTCGGTCTTCGTTTTTGGGTCTTCGTTTTCGACACATCCGTTTTGCTTACATGATTTGGCAAAAGTACCAGTGCGCGCCGCTGCAATCTAGAATAATTGGTCGCAGACAGTATTGGTTGTTTTCCCACTTCAAAGCATAATCGACGGGGTGTCTAGAAAACGAAGACCGAAGACCGAAGACCGAAGACCCCTAGAAAACGAAGACCCCCTAGAAAACGAAGACCTAGAAAACGAAGACCCCCTAGAAAACGAAGACCCCCTAGAAAACGAAGACCTAGAAAACGAAGACCCCTAGAAAACGAAGACCCCTAGAAAACGAAGACCTCTAGAAAACGAAGACATGAATCCTAAGACCCCGATCAAAACCGTCGGCGAAATTAGCACTGAATACGACATTTAATGGAATCATATAATACTCCTGGATTATTTCGTTTACTTCCCCCTATGATTGGGTGCCGTTATTTGACAGGAGGTCACGCCAACATTTAACCTTGTCCTATTCTCTGCTTAAATGGCAACTCACTGCATTTAAAGCGTGGGACGTCTTTACAAATTTCACTTCCAGGTGACCCTTTTGGAAACAGCTGAGGAAGCTTAAAGCCGTGGACATAGCTGGAATCTTTCGCTCGCTCTAAAACACAATTTTCGCGCCAAAATTTTACATTTGGTTCCCGTGCGATCGTCGACCTTCAACCTCAAGGCAAGCCATCGTTTTGTCACGTCACCATTGTATCTAAACACAGTCTAAGACATCTAAGTTTTGCAATGAGCTTCAATAACACAAAACTGTTTAACGCAGATTTCTGAGCTACAATCCCTCGCCAGATGATTGAATCTTTTCACTTACATCATGCGAGACTATGGCGTTCCGTTACGGACAAAATCTTCAAAACGCGTTCATACAATATTAAACGCGCACAAATAAAGCGAAACTCGTTCATTTAATATCAAAACAGCAAAAAATAAATAGAACCGAATACATATAAATCGAACTTCCACAAATATCAATCGAACCGTACAGAAATAAATCGAACCGCATACATCTAAATCGAACTTACACAAATATCAATCGAACCGTACAGAAATAAATCGAACCGAATACATCTAAATCGAACTTACACAAATATCAACCCAACCGGTCAAATAAATCGAACTTACAGAAATATCAACCGAACCGTACAAATATCAATCCAACTGCATACATATAAATTGACCGTACCGTACAAAAATATATAAATCGAACTTTCAAAAGCTGGTCAGCGGTTAGCAAAAATGGGCAGGAAGGTACTTCATATATAATAATTGTTATGGGCTTGGGACCTTCCCGTCACTAGCGTGACGTGTTGTTTTGAGGTATAATATATATATTTAGCCAAGCCTAAAAGCGGAGCTCCAAAAGCATTCTTTTTCTACTGGCATTTACATATAGTCTGCTTGTCATATCACCCATCTGACCTCACTCAAGCTCCAGACCCAATGCTGTAGAAAATAGTATGGAAAGGTGATCTGAGCCAGTGGCACAGTGGATTTGGACCCCACGTGGATTTGCACCCTCCAGTCCAGATCTGCTTGTGGATCAGATTTGGACCCCCTAGTCCAGACCTGCTAGCAGATATGAATCTCCTTTTACGAATTTGGACCCCCACCCCTCCTAAAAACAAGCGTTCTATTGAGTAAGGTAATAAAAATTCCTTTCCAAACTGAGTTTGGAGATGTTAAAAAAGCAAAATAAAAATATTGAGGTAGGTTTTTTTAAAATAATCTTTAATACCTTGTGTAAAAAAGAACCTGCAAAGCTAGTTTTCATCTATAAATGTTTAAAACAAAACATTTCTTAACATCTTAGAGCAATACCTAAGGACAGGTCTGTTTCCCCGTTCAACTGTAGGCAACTTAGTTACATACTTAGCTACTTAGGTATGGTTTAGAGCCACTAGAAATTGGTGGAGAAGCCTGGTGATTGCTCCTTGGAATCAGTATCACATCAGATATATAGTGATTCAGATCATCACTTCATAATGAATGCAATTTCAATTATCCACAGCCTCCCATGAGACAGTCAGAAATCGGAAATTGTGTATCCTCTGGATATATGTATGCCTCACAAAAATTATGAAAGAAAGATACATGGAAATCAATAAAAATATTTAGATGCCATGAATTAAGACCAAGATATTTATTTTGATCAATTACTTCTTGACCTTACTATCACAAAAAAAAAACTGCTTGCTAACATTAAGCTCATCACTCAATGCACCTACAGTGTTTTCAAAAAGAAATCCAGCTGCTCTTCTGGCCAGTTAAGTGCAAGACCAAACAACTTGATAATAATATATTGGGCATTTGGTTGATACCACTATCAAGGTGATTCATCAAAGCAAAAGTGCTGGAAATCCGTCAGCCATCTTAACTTGATCTTAACATACTTCATCAAACATCAGAGATTCCATTAAACATTAATGCCAAATGTCATCCAAACATCCCACAAGATTGGTCTGACCAGCTACTAATAAAATTAATTGAAAGACTGTATGCAGGAGGAGGAAGTCCAAAGGATGTGTACATTGATGAGAAAGAGCTTACTTTAAGTTTAATTTTAAGTTTTAAGTTTAATAATACTTTGTCATGTGAATAAACTAAGTTGATACAAAACAAAAAAGTGCATGACTGGAGAATAATTGGGAGAAACTAAATTCCCATACAAAGAATATTATCT
>JAEMWC010000300.1:360000-420000 GCA_016490735.1 Pachyseris speciosa
CTTGCACTTCATTTATGTTCCCCTGATAAATGAAGCACTTGATGAACTTCGTAATTCCTGGAACTGCCACTCCGTCAGCACAGAAGGTAATCTCACTCCAAGACAACTATGGATTCAAGGCATGGCTGATCCTTTCAATTCAGGTTATGCACCTGTAGCAAGTGTGCATAATGCAGTTGAAGTGGATTGGGATGATTATGGTATTGATGAGAGTGGTCCAGTACCCGAATTACAGACTGATTACAGTGTTTCAGTGCCAGGTTCACCCATTCAGCTATCAGAGGAACAACTTCAGCAGCTACAGGAAGTGGTTGATGCTGCAAGACAGGCAGGGGACAGGGATGGTTTAGTTGGATTTTTAATGGTTCTTTTCACTTTGCAGCAAATGAACTTTTAAGTTATGCATAATAGGAAACATTTTGTTTTGATAACCCACTGCCTTTAACAGTTCCAGAGTGCATTTCTGTGTGGGTTACATTATCAGGAAATGCCTGTGCAAGTGTCTGGTATTTGATGTTCTCATGTTTTAGGCCCTTACTGATAAAAGCACCCACAAGACATATTATAGATGGTTTTCACCTGACGTCACAGCGGCCATGTTGGTGTACAGAACAATAGACAAAAAGGTCTTTTGGGAATTTGACTTTATTATAATGCAAAACATGAGCCATAATTTGCTATTGTTTTGTGCACCAACATGGCCATCTCATCACGTGATTGAAAACCATCTATTGGAAGAATGAGAATGCACAATTAGTCATGTGATTTGGAGAGAGGAATCAGTCTTTGGGGGGAGGGGGGGTGAGAATTCTACTGACTGCATGTATACAGTAGTTGTGGAAGAACAATCAGAACTTTTCTTCTGTAATGGTTTTAACACTGACAACATGCAACAGTGGCTAAAGGTTTTAGCTACGTAAACTTGCTATAAAAGCACATGGTACAAATGAGGATGATCAAATAATCCTTTATTGATTGTAAACTCGAATTTATGGTCTCTTTTGCCTCTTCATTAAAAGTCAACGAAAAATACAGTGATGTTAACATTTTTAATTTCAACAATAATAAAACTACTAGCTTTTTCTTTGTACAATATGGAGGAGACCAGGTTACTTAAGCCCTGAGCCAACATGAACTACTGGCTACACTGTTAACATATATTAAAAACAAGAACAAACTGGGATGCTATGTCAACTTGTAATAAAGTACAATGTTCTCAATTAAATCCAACACTTTTAACACATCACTGACTAGCATTAAGCAAATTTAACAGGGACAATAAGCTACAAGGCTGTCAGTCCCTGCAGTGTCTGCAAGTACATGTATTGCAATAGCCATAAACTAAGAATATTTACATAATGTAAAATCCCATTCCCTCATATTTGAGAGCCATGTCCATGTACTTTCTAAAGTCATTAAAACATATGTGACTGGTTGGAAGTACAAGCCAGACAAAACATGTCTCCGCAACTGGAAATTTTTGCGAATTAGCCGTCGAGAACCTTACTCTGATTGTTTGTTGTGGAGGTATTGGTGAACCACTTATAAATTTACAAAAATCCACCAAACCTGGCGCATCATTCTGGTTTGAGTGGGTGGATTTTTCAGTACAATTTGCCTTACTGGTGGTGGCTTCTCTTCCCTGATCATTGTCATCACTACCAGAGATCAGCACAGGAGCTTGATCCTGCATCTCTTCATCATGATTGTGAAGGGCAGGTACTTGCTTGTCAATCACTAAATAGAGATGGAAGTAAACAGCACTATTTCATCATTTTTCAGTTTTAAAAATTGTGCTGTGAGTACCCCTTCGACCACAACAAAAGGGGTACATAAGCTTGTAAACAACACTTCACATCACCAACAACTTGATGGCATTAATTGATTTGAAAATGTAAGTTCAAAAACAGGTGTCCAGATTGCCATGAAACAACTGTAAACAATAGTATGTGAAATATCTTAGTTGTAATTAGCAGGGTAACATTGTGCCTCTTGAAGTACTTTGTTAAAAAGTAAAACATATGGGCATGGGGGTCCTTAAAAAAGTTTTGTCACATGGCACCTAGAATCATTTTGATGTCACTGCCAGTGCAAGTTTCATTCACAAGTTTTTTTTTGTTCCTGTAATAAACTTAATCTTGGTTCTCCAACACATGAACAGAGGCATGCTATTACTTTGAACATCTGAAGTTAATCAAGTTACCTATTGTTTTACTCCTTTGACCAAGTTCCTCAATGTACTGATGTAGCCAATGAAAGGCATTTCTGTTCTTGTTGCTGTTTAACGTTCCCCCTCCATCAGAGTTATCTGTGATGATACCATCTCTGGTTTAATGATAAAATCTGCTGCAGATGGCAGGGTTCGTACTCTTTTTTGGGCTAAAAATTCAAGGACTTTTCAAGGACATTCCAGGGTACAATTCAAATTTTTCAAGCACTCCATCCAGCAAAAAATGCCATTAAAATGTGATACTAGATGATCGGGTTTAAGGGATAACTGCGAAATTTGTTCAAGTGTAAGCCTTTTCTAGTTCTTCCACTAAGTGGAAACAGTCAAACAGCAAATTTCAAGGTTTTTCAAGGACCCAATGTACTTTTCACGGACTTTCAAGGCCTTGAATTTTGATTTTCAAATTCAAGGACTTTCAAGGTGCGTGCGAACCCTGAGATGGGAAAACCTGTTTACACAGAGATGGGCAAGATTTTAGGAAGCTGACAAGCGACAGTGTTTCCATTCCTCTTCTTATGTCCTCGACTTCTCGTTTACTCTTCAGCAGAACCTCGTGGACCATGATCTGATTCACTGCTATTTCTTTGTTCCCTAAGGCAAGCTCTACTCCTGTGAATCCAGCATTATCTAGGAGTACTGTAACAAGTGGGTTGTTGTTCAGTTCATCCATCCCATCTGTTGTTGTTTCTCCTAACATCTGTCAGAGAATTTATTATTATAAATTTGTTATTGTCTTGATGATGACTACATACCATTTAAAACTTACTGCTTGAAAACTAAAATTTTAAATATAAGTGTATTTTTAGTAAATAAGGCAACTATATGTCTTTACTCGTATCCTGGCAGTCTATGAAAAAGTTTGTACAATTATAGTTCTGAAACACTGATTTTAAACAAAGACTTTGAAAAAAATTCATTTCTTGTCTATTGCCTCTGATGTGTGGTTATGAAGTGGCTATGTAATTTCAATTACCAAATTCAAATAAACAACTGACACTACCCCTAAACCTCAATTCAGGCCCAGTTCAGATGTCATTTAATTCAGACAGACTGCAGTTGTTTTTTTTTTTATTATTAAATTGCCACTTACACACCTGAAAGTTTGATATTATATATTAACATTTCAATAACTAATCAACATATATCAGTTCAACAAAATAAACAAAACCTTCTCAATAATATCCTTGTACTCAAGGTCTGGAATATCATCAACTGACACCAAGGAAGATGCAGAATCAGGTTCACCCTCAGCAATAAACCTAGCCATAGCAGGTGAAAGGCTAGGAAATCCAGAGCCTCCATGGAGTATGGAATGAGCTACTACTTTCCCAAACACATAAAAGAGACCACTGTCTAGATAGGAAGTACAGTGAATTGGCAAAAAATGACCACTGTCTCCCTCAAAAAGGTTAATGTTATGACCACCCTGGCTAATGTGAAGGAATATGGGGACTTTATGGGGACTTTATCAAAAATTTGAGTCCTAGTGGTGGGGGAAATGTGGGGACTTACTGTAGACTTATGACTACCCGACACTCTGAGAGCAGCTTACGGAGTATTCAAGAAAAGAAATTAAAGTACAATCTCTGATCAGAAAATGAAGTCTTGAGTGTTTGCTAACTGTTCAAAGAGCCAGAATGATGTCCTGAAGTTCCTGAAGTGTATCTTCTTGCCCTGTTGGATGTTTGGCTTTGCCAAATACTGGGGACTTTGACATAAAAAATCCCCCACAGGTGGGGATATACAAGAACTTTGAAATGCACAATTAGCAAAGTCCCCACATCAGCCCGGGGTCCCCCCCTCGGGGAAGCTGATGACAAGTGCATAAATGGAGGGGCAATAGGCCAGGAATATTGCACAAATATACTTTAATATCTAGTAATCTCACACTGGCTGACTGTAAGTGCCTGTCACTACTACATGTAGGAGCCAATGTGTGAAAAGCAAGTGAAAAAACTGTGTGAAAAAGTGGTTATTTTCACACATTATTCACATGATATTCATTTATTTTCACAGTGGTTTCACATGTTTATTTCAGATACGTGTGAAAAATTCTAATGTGAAATGTGGGTGAAAATACATGTGAAAAAATAATGTTATCCTTTTCACACGGTGTTTTCACGCAGTGTCAAAAAAATTTCACGACTTTGAAGGATTGTTTTCAGAAAATGTTCACATGAAATTCACACACCTTACATTAAATGTTCACACGAATTTCACACACCTTACATTAAATGTTCACACGAATTTCACACACCTTTAACACGCATTTCACAAAGCTTTCATAAACGATTTCACACAGTCATGCAGAGATTTTAATATTTTGATCCGTGAGATAATAAGATATATATCACTCCAGATAATCATACCCCAAATACTACTAAATTGCATATGGAGAATATCAGTGAAAGCTGTTTTTACTTTTGCAAGAATGAGTACAGACAATATGAAAGAAATATGCTATTATTTATTTGCAGTTTCAAAACAACCTGAATGATTAATAATGTTCAGGAGAAAATTAAAAATCATGTTTCTTGCTAGATTAAAGTTATACATTTCACTGTTTATTAAAGAACTGAAGCAGTTTGTTGACTGACTCAGCCTGAAACTGCATTCCTGAGCCCCACAACAGCTGAGTTAAACATCTACAGATCAAAACAAAAGATCATACCTCTGAGAAAAAATTGGTCCTTACTAGCTCATTCATGAATTGGTTCTTTCAACTTCATTCAAAACAAGGTCATGCAGTTACAACAATTAGGTAAGGCAAGAACAGATTTTTAAATGAATCAGTCATCATGAAAAGGCACTGATATCAGTCTCAGTACTAGCTAGCTTTAATTGTCTGTTATTTCAGTAAAATAGGATAATATTATGCCATGGCAAAGGCTAACTACAGAGCTCAAGTACATTGAGAACGATGGTAATCAGCTAGCTCTCAGGAAGAAAGCACATGGTATGTCTATGAATTTTGAAGCAAATCTTTTACTATTTGCTTTTAACTTCAGCTTACCTGTTTAAGAGCGGTAGTAATCACTATTTCGTTGTTTCAATCCACCATTTTATGCTAAAAAGAAACTGAAATCTTCAAGAAATGTACTGCTTGCAAAACGAACTTGCAATTGCCCGCCAAAAAGAAACAGTCCTTCCATGAGCCTGCAGTGGTATGCCTGCTGACCAAAATGGCTCATTCATTCCCAGTCTCTCTACCTGCACAATGATATACCTCACAAATTAATGTGATTTGGTAAGCTGAAGCCACTCTAAAGGCACTAAGGCCACATGGTAGCGGGCATTACCCCTTAAATCTACCAAAGCAAAGATTGAGCCCAAGCATTAGCAGCCATGGACAGTTGTTTCGGCCTTGTTAGGCCTCATCAGCATGGCATAGCTAATGCTCAGGCTCAAGTACCCACATATCCATAAAACAAGCAGTGAAAACGTAAAGCTTGTGGGATGTGGCTGGAGTGACAATGATATACCTCACAAATTAATGTGATTTGGTAAGCTGAAGCCACTCTAAAGGCACTAAGGCCACATGGTAGCGGGCATTACCCCTTAAATCTACCAAAGCAAAGATTGAGCCCAAGCATTAGCAGCCATGGACAGCTGTTTCGGCCTTGTTAGGCCTCATCTGTCCATGGCTGCTAATGCTTGGGCTCAATCTTTGCTTTGGTAGATTTAAGGGGTAATGCCCGCTACCATGTGGCCTTAGTGCCTTTAGAGTGGCTTCAGCTTACCAAATCACATTAATTTGTGAGGTATATCATTGTCACTCCAGCCACATCCCACAAGCTTTACGTTTTCTCTACCTGCACACATTGCCCCTCTGATGATGGTTTGTGCTTCCCACTTCTAAAAGCTTGATCAACTTGAAAGGTATGTGGGTGTAGCATTAATTAATATTTTCATGCACGTCTTCAATCCACTGACTTGTCATTGTAAAGTTATAATTTCTTCAATTCTCTACACATGTAAAGTGAAACCTTTCTTCTGCATGGAGGTGTGTAATTATACATATTAATTACTAATTTTACATTTCATATGCCTAACTTATTTTCACATGTATTTGCAAGTTTATTTCACATGGTACATTCTTTCGCATGGTTATTTCACATGGTATATAAACAGATCACTATTGCACATGGTGTTTCACATGCTGAATTGCACTTAACTTTAAACTTATTTCTTATTTCACACATTAACTGATGAATTCACACACATGTGAAACAAGAGGTTTTGATGTGAATCCCTTTTCAAACCAAATTTCATATGCCTGAACTATTTTCATACGAGTTTCACATACATTTCACATGCTTTTCACACATTTGCTCCTAGTAGTGTGTGGCAAGATTATCCTACCATGAACCTTCTGCATGTAATCTTGTGACCTTTGTGTGGGGGGTTCTTTTAATATCAACAAGAGTTAACCCCCTTTAATGTAAACATGGCTAATATGCATGTTCATAACATTGAAAAAAATTTATAATAAAACAAATGCACGAGTCTCTACTACAACTTACTCTTTTCCCTCTTCGAGGCGATCTTGGAATAAGGCTCGGATTTCTCTTCTCAATCTTTCCTCAGACCAAGGCTTATCCATGCTCCATGCGTCAATGTACATATTTTGACGCACCAACGTCTCTTTCACTATGCGTCTTGGAACATTACTCCATCCGGGATTAGGTAACAGCCAAACGTCCTTAAAGACGACTTCGTGGTCCGATTTACTCTTCGCCTTCCCCGCAGTGTTTCCTCTTGCATAGGGAACGAAACGACCCGATCGAGCCCTTGGAATAACTCGCCCAGACGAAACAGAGGTTGACGTGGAAGCACGCGGTATTTGGAACCGATCGTTGAGTTCGAGCTGGACGCTCGAAAAGGAACGCCCGGCTGCAGGGCGAACGCTACTAGGGGTTGAATCGACTTCATTTGGATTTGTTGGTAGGTTGCTAATCGCTCCCACGAGTCTCCTAACGATGTTAGTAATATTATTGGTAGATCTTTCCGCCATGATGTCCAGACTGCAGAAAAACGACAGAATTCCCGCGCAAAGCTGTTTATGGAATTCACCGGGACCATTCCCCGGTCCATGCCCATTTTTGCTAACCGCTGACCAGCTTTTGAAAGTTCGATTTATATATTTTTGTACGGTACGGTCAATTTATATGTATGCGGTTGGATTGATATTTGTACGGTTCGGTTGATATTTCTGTAAGTTCGATTTATTTGACCGGTTGGGTTGATATTTGTCTAAGTTCGATTTAGATGTATGCGTTTCGATTTATTTCTGTACGGTTCGATTGATATTTGTGTAAGTTCGATTTAGATGTATGCGGTTCGATTTATTTCTGTACGGTTCGATTGATATTTGTGGAAGTTCGATTTATATGTATTCGGTTCTATTTATTTTTTGCTGTTTTGATATTAAATGAACGAGTTTCGCTTTATTTGTGCGCGCTTAATATTGTATGAACGCGTTTTGAAGATTTTGTCCGTAACGGAACGCCATACGAGACATTCAAATCAAGATAAAAAATATATTCGAATAAAACGTTCTTTCATTGTTGACTTCCGTCACGCAATATTAGGTCAAATAAGATCTTTATTCGGGTCGCTTGATTTGATTTAAAGTTGGGGATTAGATATATTCGGGCTACGGAACCTTCGCGAAAAAATACAAAGCAAAGTCGGTCCACCAGGAGCCGAAGGCAGTGACGAATAAAGCTCAACACGGCGCGCAACGCTGGAAGTAATTTCGCAGAATGTTTTGGTGTTCATTTCTTGAGGGTCTTATTTTTTGTAACAGCCTGGCACGACTTCCATAAAATTTATCGTTTATCAGGTTGTTTCCACACTACATGACCGAACAAATGTTGTGACATCGATCTTTCGCCCCACAGATAGAACTTCCAGGGGGTCTTCGTTTTCTAGGGGGTCTTCGTTTTCTAGGGGTCTTCGTTTTCTACGGGGTCTTCGTTTTCTAGGTCTTCGTTTTCTAGGGGGTCTTCGTTTTCTAGGTCTTCGTTTTAAGGGGGTCTAAGTTTTCTAGGTCTTCGTTTTCTAGGGGGTCTTCGTTTTCTAGGGGTCTTCGGTCTTCGGTCTTCGGTCTTCGTTTTCTAGACACCCATAATCGACGACCAGGTCGCCGAAGCCTAAAGTATGGGGATGTCTGTTGCGATCTTTCCTTGGTGATCTTTCTTTGATCGGGGCTTCTATCTGGCGAAGTTACGAGGTTGGCAAAGTTCGCTTCATCCTTGGTCCGACATCCGAGCCGCGGACTTCAACTTCATTCTCCGGCTCAGCAAACTTTGGGTTTACCACGTTCATTGTGGCCGCAATAAAATTGAAGCCTTTGCTGGTTTTTCGTATTTTTGTAGCTCACGGTAGGCAGACTCTCTCAGAAACTGAGGAGTTTTTTTTTTTTCAGCGACGATTCCCGTTTTTTGCATTGCGTGTGCATAAGTTGCCCCTTCGTGTCCTTTCTTGTTCGACGGAAGAAACAAATTTCCGGTTTGCGCTGATTGGCCAAATTTTGACAGCTCAGACAGACGGAAGCCACAGGAAGCATTAGGGGCGGAATTCAAATCGCAGAGAGATCGTTGCAAGCTCTCTCTCTCCATCAGTTACCTCCTTCTACCCCCAACGCCGAGAGAGCTTGCTCGCAGGCTACATAATGTGGTAACAATTTTCTAGGTAGCTTAGAATGAATATGAAAGCGGCTAGAATCTCGTTCGCTCGTAGAAACTGGACAAAATTCCCAAATGTTCTTTTGAAAGATTCATAGAAAAAATGACCAAATCAGCAGGTTTTAATTTGAGCTGTCACACGTATGAATATTTCTCAGCCGACTGAAGATATTGTCACCTTGCACAGCATATTAAGCAACACCGCGGGAAAGTGATGTTCAGTGGCTTTCATTTGAATGGTTAATACGGTAGAATTTAGTCCTTACGCCTTAAAAGTTAAAAGAACGGTGTACGACATAATGATCTGTACGATAAGAAAATACTGCTCAGTAGCTTTCTTTTGAATTACCACACTTGATGATTTCATTCACACTTCACAGACTCAGGACTTTGAACTCCATCGCGCGCAGTGTTTAAAGATTCAAATGTGTGAAAAGTGCTCACGTTATTTCGTTATAGCTTGGAGTTTTCTTATCCTTGGACCTAATGTGCCTAAGATTTTGAATCATTTGCTAAGAGCCACCTCAATTTAGCATTTTAATTTATACTGTCTTTAATTTAGACTGAAGGGAATTACGCAGTGAAAACGTAAAGCTTGTGGGATGTGGCTGGAGTGACAAGGATATACCTCACAAATTAATGTGATTTGGTAAGCTGAAGCCACTCTAAAGGCACTAAGGCCACATGGTAACGGGCATTACCCCTTAAATCTACCAAAGCAAAGATTGAGCCCAAGCATTAGCAGCCATGGACAGCTGTTTCGGCCTT
The DNA here is from genome assembly GCA_016490735.1 of Pachyseris speciosa. Lineage (NCBI taxonomy): Eukaryota > Metazoa > Cnidaria > Anthozoa > Scleractinia > Pachyseridae > Pachyseris > Pachyseris speciosa. The sequence goes on from JAEMWC010000300.1 coordinate 369,688, forward strand.
GTTAGGCCTCATCAGCATGGCATAGCTACTGCTCAGGCTCAAGTACCCACATATCCATAAAACAAGCAGTGAAAACGTAAAGCCTGTGGGATGTGGCTGAGTGGACTCACCTTGTCTTGGGTCCCAGTCCGTCTCGCTGTCGCTCTCAAGTTGAGCCCGGCTGTGAAGCCCGAATGTGAAGGGAATTACGACCGAGTAGGGTCCCCTGGATTGAGTGGAAGTCGGCCGTGGGGCCGGGCTCAACTTGAGAGCGACAGCGAGACGGACTGGGACCCAAGACAAGGTGAGTCCACTCAGCCACTCCTTGGAAAACAATAATTAGCGCGTTTGGTTCGAAGCTACACTGACCATTTTATTGTTGTTTCGTTCAACAATAAACCCTACTCCACGTGATCCTTTTATCCAGGTGTGGTACTGCGTATCGACGACAAATCTTGATAGTAACCCTGCGATGGACTGAAATCCAATGGGTGTGAAGGGGATGGTTGTCGAAGCGTTTGTATGCTATGCTATGTGGCGACATCAATTGGAATCAACATTTCTTGTTTTGTAAAAGAAAAGCGCTTTTGTATACCCGGGCTCTTGATGGTTTGGAATTCTGTCTCTAACCTAGCACAACTCTTACTTAAGATTTTCATTTCTCTCAGCACAACGAGAGCCCGACCGAAGGTTTGGTCGATTTGCCAGCGGCGAGGAATCCGATTCAACTTAGCAAGAGGAGTGCGTTGCTGACATGGCTGATGTATTGGAACCAAGAAAGTCACATGTAAATCAGAAAATCGTATGTCCTCGTGGGCTATCATTTAGTCGTCTTTCATGTGTCCTTGTTTCACAGATAGAACGCCTGAGAAATCAACCTCGTGCAGATAACCTTATCTGAAACCAAAAAAAGGTTTAGATCCAACACTTTTGAATGCACTGCCATATTCAGTTCACTAAGCACTGACGTTTAACACAGAAACAAAATAGAGGTTTTCACTTTCGTGTACAATTTAGCAGTCCAAGAGACCATTACACGGAGAGTCCTTTGTGTGTTTGGAGCAGTGTGTTGTAAGTTAGCTTATTTTGAGCACACGTTTCCCGTCAATGCTGGGTTTCCATCCTGGTACACAGTACAAGTGCAATTCTTCTGCAAAAAAACCTTCGTTAAACATCCGGGAAAGCTGTTTCAAAACCACTATATTTTGTTGTTTAATCTCTTCAACATTTTGCGGTTCTTTTTACGCCGTAACTGAATAAGCTCCTGACAAAACAAATATTTATTATCGCCGGAATGTATATGGAAATTAGTCACTAAGAAATGCAACTGAAATAACGTAATGCAATGGGTAACTTTCGTACGATCTTTATAATCGAAATCGATTCATAGCCATATTAAAGTTGTTCACATTTCTCGTGTTGTGATGTAGCTGTTTTATAACTCTAATCATGCTCTAGAAGTTGAAATAAATGTGGAGACTCCAGTTTGTGGGGACACGAATACGTGAATTTGCAAATGAAGCGATTTGCTGTCAACTTTCGTAAAACCAAAACGTATTTGACCATTCAGTCACACCAGGGAACTGACAGACAATAGAAATAGTGCTTTTCACAGGTACGCTCACACTTCATTATGGCGTTGAAGGTTAGCAACCAACCGTTTGCTATTGTTTGGATGACAGAATGAAAGTGACTTCTTAAAAAACATTGACCGCATAATATTATAAGCAGAAAAGGAATTTGGACGAGGACGAAATTGTCCGATACGCCCGAAGTGTACATTCACTTACAGCTGAAATGCACTGGGACGAGAGTTAGCAATGAAAAGTGTTTTGAGCCAAGCGTCTGAGTCTCAAAGGAAAACCGTGTTCGTTGTTCCAAGCGCAGGAAAACAGGTGCCGGTGCAGTTCTAAGAGAAGGAAAATTTGCAGTTGTTGTCAGTGGTTTTCAATCTGGCAATGGATTGTCGATGATTTTTACGTTATCTTCCCCTTCTGTGCTCAAAAATAATAATGGATATCTGATGATAGATAGCTCTCGAATTTCATTTTGTGTGGCGTATCATGTCGCAATATTTTTTCCCTTTTGTCAATTCGTCGCTAAATCCATATGGGTTATTGGCCAAGCGTGTGGTCAAGATGGCGGAATATTGACCAAGTTCTTTTTATGCGTCTCTATGGATCGAGACAAAGTCGTGGTCCATAAACACGCAAAGAAAAGAAGGAGACCAAAATCCCGCCATCTTGACCGAGCAAGCTTGGTCAATAAAGAATATATTATATAACTCAAACGACGCTATTGAAAGACAGTAAAACGCGCGACGAACGGACTGTCCCGAGCGGTCAAGATGGCTCCATCTTGACATCGCGGGTAGCCAATCACAACAGTAGAATTGACTCATCTTGACCGCTGAAAGAGCTAGTTATATAATAAACTTGTTTATTGCTGGCGATATCCAGAAATTTTGTCAAATTGCGACAAGGACAACGAGAACAGTTTTCCGTAGGAATGAAACTTAACCGCCGACCGGTTAACTCAGAGGTAGAGCACCATACTACCGTGCGGGAGGTCGTGGGTTCAAACCCCGGCCGGACCAACACTCAGGGTCTTTAAATAATTGAGGAGAAAGTGCTGCCTTTGTAATAATATCTGCAAATGGTTAGACTTTCTAGTCTTCTCAGATAAGGACGATAAACCGTAGGCCCCGTCTCACAACTCTTCATAATTGATTGTGTGGGACGTTAAAGAACCCACGCACTGTTCGAAAAGAGTAGGGGACGTAGTCCCCGGTGTGGTGGTCTATCTCTACTAGAATGTGGTTACGGGGGAGGGATTTGCAGTTACGGGCCTACAGTAATTGGCGCACGCTGTTGTAGTGTCCCTGCCAGGTCTCTGGCGAAGCTAATAAAATAAAATAAAATAACTTGATATGGTATAAACAAGCCTTGTTGGGCTTTTAGTTCCATGGAGGTTTTAATTACCAGTGGCAGATAACGCGAAAGAAACATATGACAGAAAACCAGAACAGCAAACTCTCTTTTCATTTATTTTGTTTGTTTGTTTGTTTGTTTGTTTTCGCTTAGCGACCTCCCAAACAATCCCACAATCGTCCTCGCGCCACTTTCGATCCCAGTCTCTTCCAGTTTGAACTACTTGCAAATGAATAAATAGACAAAGAAAGAGAAAAACTAATAGAGCCCTTAACATTAAAACGAAAGATGGCATAAAGACGACTTGATGGGATTTCAGTTCCTCCTAAGTTGTAATAGACCTTATTAGCTTGTATGTTTTGTTTTCCCAATGTAGGTGATGTGATGTTACCCTAGAGAACTGCTTCTTTGAAATTTCGCCTTATTCACGTGCATACATGTATGTACGCATAATTTATGAAAAGGCAAAAGGCAAATTCCCTTGGGAAAGGTCATATGGTCTACATTGGAAAAACAAAATCTACACCCTAAAAAGGTCTACTACCAGTGGCAAATAACGCAAAACAAACATGACAGAATGTTAAAAGAGCGCTGAAATCTCCCGCGGCCTTTTCTTTTTCTTTGTCTTAGCGACCTCCCAAACAATCCCATAACGCCATCACGCCACTCTGAAGCCCAATCTTTTCCAGTTTGAATTAACCCATTGGCGCCCAGCCGTTTTTACGTTTTCGGAGTGACTTTCCGCCTATGAACGATCCATAGCATTTCGTGACTCTTTATTTGAAACTACCATATATAGAAAAGTGGTGCTCTCCTAAGGCACTTTGTTGTCGAATTTGGCTTGTTACTCGACGAACTGGGAATTTGGCCGGTCGGACACTTAGTACCTTTGGGACTCGAAAATTGATGAATTTCTCAACCTACCACCGCCTATTTTGGAATTTGTGGGCACTGAAGATGACCACAAGCACGAATTTTTGGCGGTAGGTCCGAGTGGCTGTAGAGGAACGGGCGCTGTCAAAAATTCTTGTTATTTCCCAGCATAGAATGCGCTCGAGATGTTGAAAATGGCGGGAAGGCCCGAATGCACTGGAACAAAAGGCTGTATCTACGCTCGGGAGGAGAATATGAATATTCCAAGCTAGAACAAGGACTGAATTTTGTTAAGATGGTTGAAGTTTGGTTTTTCGACGATGATTTCTTTAAAAAACATAAAGGCAAAAAGGGGCATTTTCGTCGCTTCTCTTTGACTTTAAAAACGGTCAGTTTCGTTCTTATCCAAACTCAAAGGCCATATTTGGTAAAAATCGCTACGTTTCTTGCGTTTATTGGATATCCAAATTTAAACGACATTCCATTTCGTGCTCACAACTGACAGTTAAGGCAATATTCGTGCGATTGAGAAAGTTGCAATGTTTTGAAGCATGGGAGTCTTGTGCGGCCGGTTTTGGCCGGCACGGGCGCCAATGGGTTAATTACAAAATGATAAATGGAAAGACAAAGAAAGACATTTCTAAACAGTGGGGGGAGGGGTGGGTTAAAAGAGTGTATTATGGAAGATGTGGAAGTGGCGAATCTACCTTATCCGTTGATGTATACAATCGATGTAGAAACTAAAGCGTTAATTACGCTCATAGTTCATAATGGAGCAACAGTGGCCCATCCTGGACTCTAGACATATCAACAAACTTTTCCTAACGGGTTGTTATGTTTAGCGTATAGAGATAGTAAGGAGAAGTTGGTGATTGAAGTTAGTGTCTTTTATTGTTATTGTGTTCCAGTTGGCAGCGTGTATTCAGCGAGTGAAGGTAAGAAAGGGAATCCGTGAAGGTTACTGTTTACATGTGAACAGGTGCAATTTTGGCTCAATTTGTGAGGATGGGAAGGGGAGAGAGAAGTAGAAGGGTCCATCCTCGGAGACCCAGGGCAGATTGTCGGGGTGGGACGAAGAATTTCCGGGAAATTCGGGAATATCGAAAGTTTACGCTAATTCTTCGTCCCATCCCGACTATCTGCTCCAGGGTCTTCAGTTTAATTCTCTTGTGGCTGAATCTTGTTCATACAAGTAAACGTATTTGCCATTGTTGATGAAAACCAAGAATTTTCCATGTATTGTGTTACTGATGCGGAATTGTGAGTCCCGGAACTTTCATTTCGCGCGCAAAAGTAACGTAAATCCAGTCTAAAAATAACCCTGTCTGTGACAAGCTGAGCAAGGGAGTTGGGTACTCCTGGTTAACGAGCTCCTGCTGTTTGTCATAATTCGTTTTCATTCTCGCCTTCATGCTCGAGGTCACGTCTGTCGCATTTTTGTCAGTTGATGCCTCCACGCCGGAGCCTACAGTTTACAAGTTCCTTGTAAGCGGAAACTATTGGCCGATTGAAGTCTATATTCGTGAACGTCGGCGTTAAAGTTGATGGCGGTATGATGTCTTTAAAAATTAGTATTGGATGTTGCTATACGTCGATGATGACATTACCCATTACCTGATTATCGATCTGGAGCCGAGCAGATGCCTTTTGAAAATTTGGTTTATCAACGGAGTTGATAATGTAAATTGACCACCGTACAGGGATTCGATTAGCTGACGTTTCGAGCGTTAGCCCTTCGTCGGAGCGAATCGAGGAATTGTGGGTTGTGTATGGTTTATATACAGAAAATGGAGCTACGCTATTGGTGGTAACATGGTAACGTGAAAAACAGGAATAAATTAATTGAATGAAAAGCATTCGTTGATACCGTGGGGATTAAGAGTGCCAATTTGAAAGATCAGTTTTTGCTCGAGATTTTTACGGCTTTCCGTGGTACCTTGATGTAGGGAAAGGCTGGAGATCGACATGTGTTGTTTGGAATGGTTAGGGAGATTAAAATGCCGAGCGACAGGTTTGGATGCGTCTTTGTCATCTTTCTCAACATCACGAAGATGTTCTCGGAATCGGTCACCTAGTCGTCTTCCTGTTTCGCCGATGTATAACTTTTTGCATAATGTACAGGTTATGCAATAGATAACATTTGCGGAGGTACACGTGAAACGATCAGTGACCTTAACAGATCGCTTAGGGCCCAATATTTTGTCAGTGTTTTGAATGAAAGGACAAGTTTTGCATCGCGAGCGCGCGCATTTAAAAGTGCCAGGTTGTTCAGTTGTTTTGAATGCGCTTTTAACTAGAAAGTTACCTACATTTTTGTCGCGTTTGAATGAAATCAGCGGTGGTTCCGAAAAGATTCTAGCAGTTTCTGGATCATTTTGCAGTATCTTAAATTTATTAAGAATGATGGCTTTAACTGGGTTATTATGCGGGTGAAATGTGAGAGTGAATGGAATTCTGTCATTCTTTTCCTTTTGTGACGTCTGTAGTGCTGACTGTTGATCAATCTGTTGAGCGCTGTGATGGCCCAATTGAACCACAGAATCAGGATAGCCACGTTTCTCGAAAAAATGGCACATTTCCTCTGATTTGTTGGAAAAATTAGAGTCATCACTACATACACGTCGAAGTCTAAGAAATTGAGAATAGGGAATGGCGTGTTTGACATGAGATGGATGTGAAGATGAACACAACAAATAACTGTGAGAATCGGTGGGTTTGTAGTGCACACTGGTACATAAACCGTTGCCGCTGATAAAAACTTTGATATCAAGAAAGGCCAGGGAAGTTTCCGAAATTTCCCAGGTATATTTTAGAGCCGAATGAAAGGAATTAACGGCGGTTATAAATTGATTGATTTCCTCCTTGCTAGACGAAATTGCGCCGATACAGTCGTCAATGTAGTGACCGTAGAGTTCAGGTTTAGGACCGTTGTACTGATTGAAGAATTGGTATTCGACGTAACCTACAAAAAGATTGGCGTAGCTAGGTCCCATTTTTGTGCCCATCGCTAAACCATTAATTTGCTTGTAATAGCTGTCAGGAAATTTCGGAAACTTCCCTGGCCTTTCTTGATATCAAAGTTATGGATGGATTTTGGGGAGGGTGGTCCCGCAAAGTCGTTATTTACTGTTTGAATTCTGCATTTAAATTGCGCAGAACGTATTTTTCTCCACAGTTTTGTCCAAGATTGTAGTTTTCAGTCACGGTTTTCTGTTTTCGGAAATGTTTGGAATTACTTGGGAATAAGCAGGTCGCGCTATCATTTGATTAATGCGTTTTTGGGAGAGTAAGACAACTCTTAAACTTCCTTAACGTTCGCTATTGTTCTTATGAAAGAATGTTTACACAGTCAAAGCGAAAATGGCTTTTTTGACGATACTAAGTAAATGATTGTGTCTTGTACTTTTGGCAGGGGTAGAGTAAGGTGACAGTAGGTTTCAAATCCTATTGCCGATTTCTTTTTATTTAAACCAGTAAAACTTCCTGTCTACTTAATTCGCTTGCTAAGGAGTTGCGACGAACAGATTCGTGACTTTAATATGTCGTTTGGTAGCTTCGGAGTATTTTCAAGTTCTACTTTGTCTAAACTGGAGGAAGCTGACCCGGTGTAAGTGGTTATTTAATTAAGACATATTCGTATACCTGTTACAGGAAATATTTATTCATGCCCTCCACCCCCACTATTTCATCGCTCCAAGACAATAATGCACGCCTGAGGTCTTGACAAATTTACAATGGACTTTCGAACGTATCGCGAGCTCTTCCACGCTACCCACATCAGTGATTCCTTGAGCAGCTGCCTCGCTTTCCACGGGATTGGTTCCTTTTAGAACCGATTAACGGAATAGTCATCACAATATTGACCGGAGTCAGTTTTGAAAGGAAAAGTTGTTATAAAGAGACGCCAGGAAGGAGTAAATTAATAATTGGAATGTTGAATAATTCGTTTCACCTGTACTTGTAATGAATAAGTAGACTGCGAGTAGTCTCTAATTTCGAAGATGGATTGTGGGGCGGGAGAACATATACACGCGCACGCGAAATCGCGAGGAGACGCGACTCGAGGGGAAATAATAATTTTCGGTGCTCCCCTCGCGTGTACTTTTCCCGCCCTACAATCCATCGCCGAAATTAGAGACGACTCGCCCTCTATGAATAAGAATTATACAGAATTTTCCCAGTTTCTGGGTAGCCATAGAAACTGGAGAAGCGGTTTGGGAGAATGGCTCTTATTTTAGTTTAGACGCGATTAAGTAATGACATGCAAGCGTGGCTAACGGGTGTCTGCAGTGCAGCTTCGTCGCTTTATGATACATTGCTGACAACTGTAACTACATCGACGAGACGCTGACGTGTTAAGGTGGCTCCCTAGAGTATTTACGAATACCGTCCCTATAGAACGCAAGTTACAAAAGTAAACCTAGCAAATTTCTCTTAAAATTTTCCCTGTAGAGATTTACCAGTATGGGTTCTGATATAATAAGGTTTATTTTTTGGGTGTCAATTTTTGTATTAATGACGTTACCATGGCAACATCAAATCTATTGACAGGAAGATATATTCCTTTTTTCAGCCTAAATTCCTTAATATTTATACTTTCCTTCGGTGAAATGTTTTTATTCTTTGCCACATTATGGAAATGATATTATCTGACATTTTGAATTGTTAAAAAGTCAAGGTCATTCAGACGGTTTTGCCAATATTCTGTAATTTGTCATTTTTCGAAATATGTTTGATTAGCTCCGACAGATTTTAACAAAAATAGGGTATTTGATAGGAACTGTATGTAGTTAGAACTGAGCCAATTTTAAAAAAAATTACCGAAGGGAACGCGAGAAAATTAGCATTTAATTTTCACAGATTTGATCGCGCTTGACGTCACAAAAATCAGAAAAACACGCGCGGTTCAGGCTTTACGCGCGAGTCCTCGCGTGCGCATGCGTACAAGCAGCTTAAAGCACGTGTAAGTTCAAGTACATGTTGAATCATCAAGAGCGTTTTTATAGCTATTTCCGTAATATCTCGCCAGTTATCAAACGGGAAGAGTGAAAGATTGAGTTTCCTACCTAGTGCTGGATCTTTTCTTCGAAGTACTTAACTATTGTAGCCAAAATTCGTGGCGTGTTCGTTACTCGTGGCGATGCCGATGAAGATGAAGTCGGTGGTTTGGACAGGATCGCAATCAGTCCTTCTTTCCCGTACTTGCTGTGCACCATTTTCAGATCGTCAAATGCCAGCCCACTACCGGCTAATTTTTCAACCATGTTTTTCTTTAGATATTGTTGATGATGGAGATTGTGTTTAAACGATTGGATCAAAAGATGGCGGTGATCAAGATACTTCACGTCCTCAGCAGCGTGGGATGTACTTACAACACCAGAGTTCTCGATTATTGTTTTCAAAGGAAGTTCAAGTCGTGATTCAAAAATTATCTTTCTCAGTGCAAGAGCATCTTCAAGTGCATCGTGTGCTTCGAAGGATTTGGCAAATAAGAAGCTGTGCAGCGAGGATTGGTTGGTTTTTGGAAACGTGCCATCGGAATTTTGCAAACATGGTAGTTTTTTTCTGATCAGTGTTTTGAACAACGTAAGAGAATCAGCAAAACAAATGTCCATCTTCTGCAATCTTTCAGTGAAATCAGTACCAGAATTTCTTAAAAGTACAGGAGTGTCAAAGGTTGAAGAGTTGTGACCAAGGAGGACCGTTACGACGTTTTTGTTTGTTTGGGACTTGGCTCTGTCCACAGACTGTGAAATAAAGGATAAAAAGTTCGACACAGCTTCCTTCAAGGGTACGGTAGAAACTTGCTTGTTATCTTTGAAAAGTCTTCGTTCGCTGTTTATTTTGAATATTTTAAGTTTATTTACTTTAGAAGCGAAATAATCGATGTCTTGCATGGGTAAGATATAAGTTGAGAATTGATGCGTGCCAGATTGATCAGTAACAGAGAGTTGACAGAGCTCAGCAGATTTTCCAGTAGTATTTGTTTCGGTGTCAAAAATTAGGAAGTTGTAAACTTTGTTTTCTTCATATTTGAATTGCTTTGCCAGTGGTCGTGCAGTATATTCAGGAACGATGCTTTCGATTTCTTTCAGTGTACTTGAAGTGACTGTTGAGATGTTTAGATCAAGGTTCAATCCAATTCCTGTTTCGTACGTTTTCCCTTCTCTTGCCTCTTTTCGTGCTGTTTGTGAACAGTTTTGCCTATGGCTATTAGCTCTTACCCTTTTAAAAGCCAAAGAGGATTTTCGGATTTTATCCGTAATAACTTGATTAGTCATTTTTTGCCCATATTTCGAGCAAAAGTTGCCAGGCTCTATGTTGAGTGCTTCAAGGGTTCTGCTTATGTAATTGTATCGTAAATTTGTCTGAGCAACCCCACAGGCTACACGGAAATCATTACTATCGCTGCCACCGTAAAATCTTATTTTTGGATTTTTGGATCCTATAACACTGTTCAGAGTCTCATTCCGTTGGGAGTTTGTCATAGGCGCAAGCTTCTCTGCTACAGCATCAGTGCAGTAATCTTTGAAGATGTCGTTCAAAGCTGACTGTAAATTTTCCCCATGCAGGTCTTTTCCATAGGGCAGGTCTTTATGCTTGTAGGATACTGGATCAGTTTTAAATCCACACCAACCAGTTGCACAGTTACAGTGGTCTCCAAATGCATGCGGAATGATGCACTTAAGTGCAGCCTGAATTCCTTTTGAATTACCCTTATTTTGGGCAATAGCATATGAAAAGCACTTCACTAAATGATTGATCACTTTTTGAGACAGGGGGGAACAATTGTCAAATTTGGCATTTTGACTGAGATTGTATAAACGTGTAGTAAGGGATCTTTTCATGTGTATAATGTCACTGAATTTTTCAACCCCATAGGCAACTTTTTGACGAATGTGTGCTTCTGTTGTGGAGTCATCATCACCGGTGTAAATTGAATACTTTACACCTTGGGTTGGAGCTCTGTTAAACAATTCAACTGCTGCAGCAGGTTCCATTGCTTTTGATGAGGCCTCATGATTTTTTCGGCAGTCATGGGCTTTAGGTTGCTTTCCTGTGGATTTTGCCCAATCACAAAATCTACAAGTCTTTGTCTTTGTTGTGTAGTCCAATATTTTACTAGAAGACAAGCTCATAACTGCTGCTTGTCCAGTGCGTGAGTTGTGTCCCTTTCCACGTCTCTGCCATCCCATGTCAAAGGAACAGGGTACTGGAACAAGATTACCTTCATCAACCTTAACTCCATTTTGTAGGGCTTCCTTTTTCTCCATTGTTAAACAATTTTGACAGCTACTTTTTGCAATACCCTCTACAGCTTTCCCTACCTCTCTTTCCCTTAGTTTAAAAGTGACAGAATTTAAAGTTGGGGCATTTAAAGTGGAGAGCACATTGTTTATATGGGTTTGGCCAATGCCAGCATGAAGACAGCCAAGAACCACACGTGTGTTTAAGTCAAAAGCAGGTGGACCACGTTGTCCACTTCGGTGTTGTCCAGAAGTTTTTACTTGGTTGTTTTCACCACAGAATGGACATTTTATCACAAATGTGCTGGCTAGCCCATGTCGTACTTCATCAGTCACATTGTAAAATGAAAGTGGACCTAGAATAATACAAGAGAAATGAAAAAATCTTTGTGTAAATAAAGCATATTTAGGATATTTGGTGTATTGTATATTTTTAAAATGACATAGTGACCTTGTAATTTGCTCATGTATTAAATTTTTTTTTATCGAAAATGTAAATAAATAAAAGATTTCAAATTTTTGCACAACCCCATGTCTTAATTGTTTGCATGCAGTACTTTCATACTATCAACTTTTTTTCACAAGCAAGCAGTCTAGCAAAAATGAGCAGAGTTTGATTGTAAACGATTAAGGAATGATATATGTACAGGTTGTGGGCTTACAATATACACTGTAAACCCACAATAACTTGTGGGTTTATAATGTGTCGATTCAAAAGGGCATACAAGAAAGTAGGTATACATTCCGTGGATCAAATAGAAAAGTCCATTCCAGCTCAGTCTATTCCAATAGTTCAGGGAAAAAAAATGGTGGATTACATTTACCTGATTGGCAGTGAGTGCAGCTTTGGAGGCTTTCCCGAAATGTACCGAGGTCAATGAAACGAGTTCCACGGGGAATAGCTTCTTCTCGTTCGGTGGCAGCCTGTTATACAAGCACAAAAAAATGGATGGTTCCCATAATTGCACCTCTTTGTAGTGATAAAATTCTAAAGCCCCCATACCTGAGTACTCCTTGTTTCACGTTTAGAGGGTGGTTCGTTTTCGTCAATACAGTTTTCAAACTCCAGTTTCCTTTTAGTGATATAGTTTTGATATCCACGTCTCATGTGGTCCAGTTGTTTTGGAGTTCCTTTCGTCCCGGATTTCGTGAAGCGCCCATTCGCGCTACGCTTTATGTAGTGAGAAGGAGAAGGAGAAAGGCTCTGACCGACAAGTGATGAAGACGGTGAATTTCCTCCTTCTTTATCGTTCGAGTTAGCCGCAGCCAAATTTACTAATCCAAACACTGAGTACATGTACGGAAACTTTCTCTGATGTTTACGATAGGATTCACGATTTCGACTATCGATACTTTCTGTCGAATATAAACTGGCAACTCTTGTTACATTTTCTCTTTTACCAAAACAGCGGTCTATGCTAACAAAACAACTTGCATTTCGAACTTTCAACAATTTTATGAAGTTTATCCGGACGATGTTTCTAAACAGGGAAGCCATGTTTGTTTATATTTTTTGCGTGAAAGTCGCGTGGATTTTAAATCTCGCGCCATGCTAGTGCCCAGCTTGCGCTCGGTCTAAAAACTCTAGGGAGCCTCCTTAAACACGGACGTTGAGCGATCGCTTCCAACACTTTTTAAAGTTTTCTTAGGCCTCTACGAATGCCCATTCAGCTCAGAAAAGAAAAAGCTCGCGTGCACAGATGTTTACCATTATTATTTTAAAATTCGTTTAATTTGTTCATCAAATGACCTTTCGACTTGTTAAATGTAGTTTGTTTCCATGGAGATGTCGTAACAAAGCTTTCAACCAGTTGGGAGAACGTGGTTTATTTTGTGCGTGGTTTATTTTATTTTGTCCTTTTTATGCGCTGAGCTACCAGATGCCGGTGATTAGTCCTGCAAACAGCAGGTAAAGCTTCTCTTCCCAAAGTCAACTCAATAGGCATCTTTCCGTAAAAATGGCTGACCAATTCTGCACTTACTGGCTGAAAAAATACGAACGTCTTGCTGAATATTCTAAAAACACCGTGCTCTCGTTGTGCGTGTTGCACTTCATCTTTTCTCCCGTGGCAGCGCTTGGAAATGCTCTTGTTTTCCGCCCCTTGTGGAAAGCCTCATCGATACCCGGTAATGTGAAGAAGCTGTTCCTGAGTCTTGCTATCTCTGATCTTGCCGTGGGATTGTTTGCCCAGTTAACGATCGCAGTGGTTTTCAGGATGGCATTGAATGAAAACTTAAACTTACTCTGTCCAGCTTTTCTAATTGTTCAATTTTTCTGCTCATTTCTTCTCGCTTGTGCATCCTTTCTAACTGTAACCGCCATTGCTGTCGATACACTTCTTGCCATGTCTCTTCACCTACGATACAGAGAACTAGTTACTTCAAAACGCGTCATAGCAGCCATAGTATCAGTATGGCTCACAAGTGGAGTTGCTCCCTCCGTAATCGTTTCTCTTCATAAGCTCAGTGCTGTGTTAACTGTTTTTATTGGTTTTTGGTTTTGTTGGTTTTCTTCTGACAACAGTGGCATACATTCACATTTACAGAGTCGTGAGATATCATCGGAATGAAATGCAAATCCAGTTCCAGCAACAAACTACACAGGCAATGGAACTCCTCCAAGAAAGGAAGTCCGCATTTAGTGCTTTGTTTTTCTACGTAGTTTTTCTCGCTTGTTATATTCCAATGGTTTGCTCTTCAGTGTTGTTTATAGCAGATGGCTCTCGAATTTCATTTTTAAGAAGTTTTCACATCACATCTTTCGTCTTTCTTCTGAATTCGTCCTTAAATCCTGTAGTTTACTGCTGGCGATATCGAGAAATTCGTCAAATTGTGAAAGGCCCAGTGAAGAAAATATTGCGCACCGCCGAGGCTTAACATGAAATTAACACGCTATGTAAATTTTTACAGCTGAAGAAAAGATGGTTTAAAATTTCGAGTTCAGTTTTACAGAAGGAGCATCTATCGTCTGTTGTGTAGTCTATCTTATTATATATGTACTGAGATTTACTGCAAAATGAATATGTCAAATAAAAATGATGCGTTGCAGAGTACACGCAATCTGATTGGTTGTACGATTTTTCTCACTAGTGAAAAATACCGTATGACCAATCACAACCCGCAGACGAAAGTTTTCACTAGTGACAAAAATCGTATCGATTTTCCCGCCTTTCACTGACGGCGTCACTAGGCAAAAGGAAAACCATGGCGTCTTCTTCGAGCAATTCAAGGTTTGCAGATATAACTTCAGAAGAGGAATTTATTGAAGGACAAGAAAACGAAAACACCAGTAAGAAAACTGAACAGAATGTTGCTTTGCTTAAGGAGTTTTTGAGGCTAAAAGATGAGTCAAGGCCTGTAGAAGAAATTCCCCACACGAACTGAGTTCATTCATCAGCGAATTTATCATAACAGTAAGAAAGAAAGAAAACAACGAAGATTACGAACCCACTTCCTTGCGTGCTATGATGGCCAGTTTTGAACGGTATTTAAAGAAGAAGAATTACGGCTACAGCATTATGAGAGACGTCGAGTTTGAAAAAGCACGAACGGCATTAAAATCAAAACAAAGAGATCTCAAGAAGAAAGGCAAAGGCGATAAACCAAACGCTTCAGTTCCCCTCACAGAAGACGACATAAAACTGCTGTATGACAAAGGATTGTTAGGAAAGTCAAATCCTGAGGCTCTACTGAATACAGTTTGGTTCAACAACACAGTCTATTTCGGTCTCCGTGGTTGTAAGGAACACAGAGACATGTGTTGGGGCGATGTGCAACTACGCCAAACTACAAATGGCGAGGAATTTTTAGAGTATACTGAGAGACAAACTAAGACTCGAACCGGAGAAAATCCCAGAGATGTCAGGCAAATAAAACCGAAAATGTTTTCGGTTCAGGGAAGTGAAAGAGATCCCGTCACTGTTTACAAATTCTACGCGGAGAAAAGACCGTCGGAAATGAACGACAACAACGCGCCATTTTATCTAGCAGTAAATAACTGTAAAAAACAAGATTCTTCTAAACCATGGTTTAAAAAGTCAGCCGTTGGCGTGAACAAGCTGAATTCGTTAATGAAAAAAATGGCAGAAAAAGCCGGGCTGGGGCCCAATGTAAAGAACCATAGCGGTCGCAAAACAATGATCCAAACTTTAACAAACAACGACATCCCAGCGACAGATGGGTCGGTACAAAACGTGGACCCCCCTTCTGGACCCCCTTCTGGACCCCCATCTGGACCCCTTCTGGACCTCCTTCTGGACCCCCTTCTGGACCCCCTTCTGGACCCCTCGATTTTTCTGTTGAAAAATAATAAAATGATATTAAACAGTCTTCGCTTTGGATTTCAACTTCGGCCGGTTCGTTGATAGTTACAGACAGTATTACAGTAATCGCGAACATTACCACAGCCAGTTGCCATTTTCATCCCGAGAAAGACTTGCTTTGAATTTCGCTGAATTTGCGTTGCTCACTTTTGTTGTTGTTACCAAATACTTCAGAATTTTCTCGCAAAGGTTAGATAAACGTTAAATATGCAAATTACTGTTCAGCTTTCAACTGGCTTCGGAGAATGTGAAAATTATTGTCGCTGGCAGATTTATGTCACGTGCTAGGCAACCAGAGTAGGCTTTTGTACATTATGCTAGCATTTTTTCGAGCATTTTAGTGAGGCAAAAGCATTGAGCATTATTCGAGCATTTTAGTGGCTTTTTCCCGGAAAATTAATTTTTTTTTCTGAGAAACTAAGAAAGAAATTATTTTTTTTAGAGAAAATGAAGACTAAAACTCAAAATTCATAGACGATTTCGAGGATTAAGTTTTCTTGGCTGTATTTATGAACTTGTATACGTTGTTGTTGTTACTTGCAACACTACGTTTTTGTAAGTGTGAACAGTTAACACCATGTTAAAAACTTTGAAATTAATTTAAAAACTGTTTATATAATGAGCATTATCCGAGGATTTTAGTCGCTTTTTTTGGGAAGACCGAGCATTTTAGTGGGAAAATTGGAGCATTAAGGTGGAGCATTTTAGTGGGGAAACAAAAGCATAATGTACAAAAGCCTAAACCAGAGTGATCATATTTCATTCCATCATGTTTGATGTCACAACATTCAGCGGATTTGACGGCTCTACGATATTTCAGAGCAAGCTTTCGACTATATTTTGCCAGCGTGGAAGAAAACATTGCTCACCTTTTTGCTGCAGTGATAACATTAACTAGCAGTGCTTATTCTAATCCAAACAGAAAAAAAAGATAGTTTTTGAGCTCGGTTCACATTCTTCGAAACCCAGTTGAAAGCCGAACAGCACTTTGCATACTTAATGTTTATCTAATCTCCTTTGTGAGAAAATTCTAAAGTATTTTGTAACAACAAAAATCAGCGAAATTCAAAACAAGTCTTTCTCGGGATAAAAATGTCAATTGGCTGTGGTAGTGTTCGCGATTACTGTAATACTGTCTGTAACTATCAACGAACCGGCCGAAGTTGAAATCCAAAGCGAAGACTGTTTAATATCATTTTATTATTTTTCAACAGAAAAATCGAGGGGTCCAGAAGGGGGTCCAGAAGGGGGTCCAGAAGGGGGTCCAGAAGGGGGTCCAGAAGGGGTCCAGATGGGGGTCCAGAAGGGGGTCCAGAAGGGGGGTCCACGTTTTGTACCGACCCGCGACAGATATTATTCAACTGTCGGGACATAAAAATCTTCAAAGTGTGACAAATTATTCTGTAGTTTCTGAAAAACAGCAAGTAAAAATGTGAACTGATGTCCGGGAATGTGCATAGCTTAGAGAAAACTAATTCATCTCAAGTTGGAGAATGCTCCACTGATCCTTCAGCTAGCTCGGCGGGTCGCTCGGCGGCAGATCATCACCAACAAGCGATGTCGCTTTTCACGGGCGCTGTTATTCATGGAGGTCAATTCAGCATTTCTATTAACAGCCTCAATCAATCCCCGAAGTTGGCAATCCAAGAAGTTGAGGTAAAGTCTCCTCCAAAGAGGTACAAAAGGCTAAAAGTACTGGACTCTGACTCTGATTAGAATGCATGCATTACTATAATTAGATTTACAAAACAGTCAACTTTTTCAAATTTTATATCTTAGTTACGGTTTTGAACGGCGATATTTAAAGCTGAAAATTTTCATTGTTATTTAAAGTTAAAGAATCGTTTAAAAGTAGACTTTGTTCCACTTTCTTCAGAGTCATTGAATAACTTTAATGTTGTAGGAAGTTTTGTACGTTCAGTTTGCTCGAATAAAATCATTCGCAACTCGTTGTGGTCTTTGTGTTGATTTCACCGCGCAATTGATAGTTGTTAACATTATTTTGTAATATCTCAGTACATATATAATAAACAAATTACCTCATGGTTGGTTCGCTTGTACGATTTTTATTCACTCGTTGTGAAGAATCGCAAACTCACTCGTTCGCTGCGCTCACTCGTTCGTTTTCGATTCTTCACAACTCGTGAATAAAAATCGTACGCACTCACCAACCATGAAGTAATCTCTATTTATATAGTTTTGTATTGGTTTAAAGTATGTTATTAAGAACTTTATATTGAAACGTCTTAGCGTAGACACAATAGACACAAGATAGGGCAAAGAAAAGACTTTTTCCAGTTGGACATCTGTTAACTTAAATTCGCGTTTTAGGTTTTCAGCGTTATTAGGGTATTGTGCCTTAGTACGTATAAACAAAGCACAGAAATCTTTCGTTTTGTTTTCTAAAACATCGAAAACCTTCTCATCGATCTTCAGGGTGGGACAAGATGCAAAGCACAAAGGAAGAGAAGAGGTATTAGTGTTTTTCAAATAAGTTGGTATCGAGTGACGGAGTCCAGCCCACGCTAGGAAGTTCGTTTTGATGATCTTCTTGGAGACAATGTTAAACGAATCTACATTGTTTAATTAAAAAAAGAATCTCAAAGAATCTCCTGTAAATGACTGGCATCTTACCAATTCGAATGGTCTTGTTATTCCTTAAGATGTTTTCACAATCGTTTCCGGTGGCAAATTTCTCTCGAAAATCCGACCACCATTGTAATAACTCAAGATAGAACTGAGAAGGGATGGAATAATCTTTAAAGTCGTAATTGTAGTGAAAAAGAAAAAGGCCTCCAAACCCTTCCAGAAAGTATTCTAGGTAACTCTTCCGGGCTCCTTTTGATGCGCCAAAAAGTCTTTTCTACCACGCTAATCTTAAGGATTTGATCATACTACCTAAGTCAATCATTCTTAAACCACCTCTCTTGTATTTGTTTATAACAGACTGTTTTGTTACTTTATCGACGCCCCTCCATTTAAAATTTTTAGTAGCAACTGATTTGAGTCCTTTATAAGATTTTTGGGCGTTGACAGCAAGGAAGATAAATAAACGAATTTTGGTATAATCAAGGACTTAATTATTGTTACCTTCCCAAATAAAGAGAGGCCTCTTGATGACCATATATTTATTAATTTCTTAATATTGTCAAGTTTTTCTATAAAATTTTTCTCGCGTAACAATTTTTGGTCGTAAGAATAATATACCCCAAGGGATTTGATCGATTTATTTGGCCATTTAATTCCAGAAAGTTTCGTTTTGTTTTCTCAAGAGGAACCGATCCACATACCTTCAGTTTTAGCGGTGTTCACTGATAGACCAGATAATGACCGAAAAACGTCAAGAAGGTTGAAGAGTGCGTGAGCCGAGTTAATATCAGAGAGGATCGCTGTCGTGTCATCCGCATATTGAAGTATCTTAGTTTCCTCTTTAGCAATAGTAATCCCTCTAATTGCTGCGTTTTAATTTGGCGGACTGCAATCGCTAGTGTTTCGACCGCTGTAACAAATAGATATGGGGATAGTGGGTCCCCTTGTCTTACTCCACGTTTCAGTACAAAATAGTGAGATGTAAACCCATTATTAATAGCACCCCTTTGTATATTTTTATAGAAGGTCATAACCCATCGAACGAAATCAGACCCGAAATCAAACTTACCGAAACAACTTAAAAGGTAATCCCATTCTAAGCTGTCGAATGCCTTTTGAAAATCAATAAAAAATCATTAGACCGGGGACGTTCTCTTTAACCGTAAAATCCATTGCATCAAAAATTCCCAATGTAGCGATCGTCAATGAAACCACTTGGTTATGATGGATAGTATTTGTTAATACGAGTAGCGATAACCTTCGACATAATTTTTGCATCGACATTGACAAGAGAGATGGGGCGCCAGTTTTCTAAAAGGGAGCGATCTTTTCCTTTTTTCTTTTAATAAGCGTTATAACTGCCTGCTTTTGAGATTTGACATTTCGCCTTCCTCGAAACAGTCATTCGCACGTTCAACAAAAGGGTCACAAATTAGTGACCAAAACTTTTTATGAAATTCAATCGGTATGCTGTTACTATCTGGCGCTTTGGAGCTTCGACAAAACACTGATCCCCCGTTTACTGATCCCCTACTGATGGCCCCTTCCTGATCCCCCTACTGATCCCCTCTAAAATTCTCTGGAAAAAGGAAAACAACAAAATAAAAATTGATTTGAGGCTGAATCAAGTTCAAGGATAAATTCTGGCTTACCTCAGAGTTCAAAGATGGTGGAAAATTGGTCCGACGGAGCACCTACTTTCTGACTCTCTGAATTTTATAGGGGATCAGTAGGGGGATCAGCAAGGGGATCAGTGGGGGACCAGTAAACGGGGGATCAGTGTTTTGTCGAAGCCCGGCGCTTTGTTGTTTTCAAAGCCTCCCAGAAGCGTGGAGCACTCCTCCGGAGTAATTGTTCCTTCACAAGATAGCTTTTGTTCATCTGTGAGACTCGTAATATTCAAATCTCTCAGGAATGATTCTATTGTTAGTAAATGATCTACGCCTTTATTTTCACTTGTATACAGTTTTTGATAAAAACGTTTTTGTTCAGAGACTATATAGAAGGGGTCTGTCGTGATCGCCCCAATAATTCTTAACTTCCGTATATGTTTATTAATGTTATTTCACTTTTCTAGATTAAGAAAATATTTTCTGCTTCTCTCCCCATGCTCATGCCATCAAGCTCTAGCTCGTATAATAATTCCTCTTGTTTTTTCTTCATAAAATAGTTCCAATAATTCTTTAGCCGAGTTTAAGATATTCTCGTTTTCATCATTAGGATCTGTCTCAAAGATTTGTTTTGCTTTGGAATATTTATTTTGGAGATTGTTTCGTTTTAATTCCTCTCTTTAGCTCAGATACTTCGATGGTCAGACAGCTCTTCACGACCCTCAGTTAAGTATCAGTTGGTATCTGTTTTGTGACATCCTCAATGTACTCATCATCATCCAAAAGCAACGCATTCATTTTCTAATAACCGGGGCCTCTAACAGAATTTTCACCATGCTAAAGTCAATAATAATTGCTGCGCGATCAGTTTTAATAGCTGGGATTATATCCGTTGATGTAACTAGATCATGTAAGTTATTTGAGATCAGCCAATAATCTAGTCGACAGAAAATCGCTGGGGACATTTGGCTCCACGTAAAACGTTTCACGTCCGGTTTTTTTAATTCTCCAAATGTCTACGAGATCCAACTCGTCCTGGATACAATTAATGCTCGCTATAACAGACTTTCTTGGTATTAATATCCCTCCTTTCTTATCTAGAGCCACAATGTTTTCTTCCTCGTCTAAATTATCTTTTTTCAGTGTAGTGAGCAGGTTATTGAAGAAATTGACTATGTGCTTATCTTTGTTGGGATCATCTGTAGATGTTAATCAGAACGTACATTTTGTCTCTGATTTCTGCCTTGAGAATTATATATCTCGCTAAGGGGTCTAGAATTTTGTGATGAATGGTGCAATCAACACCTTTCTTGAAAAGAATTGCTACTCCACAGGAGTTTGGGCTCCCGTGAGACATTATCATCTCAGCTCCCCATTTATTTTTTCCATTGTATTTCCGCCCTTTTTTTTGAATGAGTCTCTTGCAAGAAAATAAAATGCGCGTTTTTCTTACGGCACCACGTATAAATCATTCTTCTTTTTCGAAAATTACTAACACCCCTCACATTTAGAGAGACTAATTTACATGTGTCAATCGCCATCAACTCCCAATATATTATCGAATTCAATAGGCCATTTCCGAATTACCTTTGACCTCTTTTTCAAAGCGAGTCTAAGTGCTCATCTTTTCATATGAAAATTAGTTTCCATTTATATGAAAATGAGTTACATTTACATGTAATTGGAAACTAATTTTCACATGAACTGATGAGCGCCAGGACTCGCTTTGAAAAAGAGGCCAAAGGTAATTCGGAAATGGCCTAACTCAACTAGAAAGAAAAGAAAGGGTAAAAATATTCAATTTCAAAATATCTTATAGTTTTGAATGCGGATAATGTAAAGGAGAGGGGACACTGATCACATAAACACTACGTTGCACAAAGTCGCACCAAAATTATGAAAGAAAGGAAAGGAAAAGGTTACGTACGCAACATCTCTGATAACATACGAAGAACAAAGGACGCCAAACTACCAGCTTATGGCAACAAATGCCAGCAAGATGGTATTAAAGCGACACTTCCATGTCTATGGAGCTTTGTTTATGTGAACGTGTTGGTTATCCCAATTTTTTTAGTATTTATCGAGTTTTTCCGAGGCGAGTTTGAAAAATTGCATTATCAACACGTCATGATAGAAGTCTCACAATTCGTGCATTAATGGCATAAAGGCTGCCTGCTTGGACTATTCGACAACATGTTTCAATATGCTAGTAATACACATCACTACAACACGAGATATACAGCCAAGAAAAATCTTTATAAGCCAAGTGTACGAACTAAAGTAGGTTAACAATCAATCTATTTTATCGGGATACGGACATTTGGAAAGACCTCCCAACTTGTTTAAAAAACTCGTGTGTTCACATTTCCTAAGAAAATTAAACGTTATCTACACTCGGTCGGAACAACAAATAAAATAAACGTTCGTTTTACTGATGAAGCAACTTACTTTATGTAAACAAGTTCTTCCTTCTTTGCAATTCTTTTGTTCATTTATTTTTCTTTTATTTTATTTTACCTGCCACTTAGAACCTAAATTGTTCATAGAGCTAACAAGAAAACCTACTGGTTTATTTAGCTTCCTAGCTTGCCCATTGTTTTTCTTAAGTTTAGATTAATCATATTTTGTAGGTTTTCTAGATTGTAATAAAAAGTGTGTAGATTGAAAAAAGCATAATAAAGATTATTATTATTATTATTATTATTATTATTATTATCATTGATCCTATTTATAGTAGTCTGTTCAGTCGTCCCTTGTCACAAACAGTCGCTGATTTGTACGCCACTACCATCTTTCAAACTACGGTGCTCGAGTCTGCATTTGACTCGTGCTACCAGTTAACTCATAGGTACCAATGACTGCGCATGAACAGAACACGCTTGTCCCCCTCATAAATGACCAAAGAAGCAGATGGCTTTCTCATGACAACAGTGGCAGATATTCACATTTAGAGAGTTGCGAGATATTACCAGTATGAAATGCAATGCAATTCCAGCCACCAAGTGCGCAAGGAATGGAGCTCCTCTAAGAAAGGAAGTCCGCATTTAGTACTCTATATTTCTATGTAGGATTTGTGGCTTGCTATTTTCCGCATT
The DNA here is from genome assembly GCA_016490735.1 of Pachyseris speciosa. NCBI lineage: Eukaryota > Metazoa > Cnidaria > Anthozoa > Scleractinia > Pachyseridae > Pachyseris > Pachyseris speciosa. The sequence continues at coordinate 392,333 of JAEMWC010000300.1, forward strand.
TGTGTTCTGCTGTATTACTAATAACAAATAGCTCTCGAATTTCGTTTTGGGTTTGATTGATTGATTGATTGATTGATTGATTGATTGATTGATGACTTTATTAATGTGTCGGCAAAATCTAGCAGAGGGGATTCCCCACTGCTAATAGGGGACACCTAACTATTCTAAAATACAGTCTAACAATACAAATCGAATCAACATAGAATCGAACTAGAAATCTACTAAAAACAACATATGATGGCTACTAACATACATACAACTTCTACTACACACTTTTCATCGTTCACCTCAATTCATCGCTAAATCCTGTAGTTTACTGCTGATGATATGGAGAAATTCGTGACAGAAGTTATAAAAAGCACAGTGAAAAAGGTTATTTCGCATTACCGAGACTTGAGGTGAAACAACGACTCCTTTTTCAACTGTCAGTGCTGTCAAACGTGTGACCATCTGTAATTATGCTAATTAAGTAAATTTGCTATCTAGGTAAAGCTAGTGAACTTCTTTTGAATCCACAATTTCTTGTGTGGTTTAGTCAATATCGGTTGGGGTTCCCGGAATCGGCGTCATAAGTGGGCTGAGTTTGTTGGTTATCTACTCTGCTCCGAGTGGTTTTTCTCCGGATACTCCGGTTTTCCCCTCTCCTCAAAAACCAACATTTCTCCAACTCGGCCCCACAGGCTTGCAGCTTTAAATTGTAACCGTATATAAATAGAGTTTCTTTACCTTTACTTTCATATCTTCAAGTAGTACGAAAAAAAGCAGGTCCCTTCCGGAGTATAGTGGAAGCAAATGAATTAAGTGTTCATAGTGTATGAATAGATAAATGCATGAATAACTCATCTCATTTAGTTGTTCTTTTAGTTGAGGTAGCTTGAAGCAGATGCGTTATATCGGAGACTTTTTTAAAGAAGGACATTGAATATGTGTATCACATACCACAGAAACAATACATTATGGCAAAATTGATCAATATCGTTCAGTAATATTTCTTAAGATGCCTTCATCGTTAAGGATTCGGGCCGGCCTTTCGCTTTTTGTGTTGGCGTTGAAGTACTCCAGTTTGCACCCTAGAAAGCTATTTAACAAACTGTGGAAACTAGGTTAGCTTGTGTTATGCCCACTACATAAAACTGTGTTGGTCAAAGAAATAAAAGTAAGTACCACTGTTTCGGTTACTAAGGCCGTCGAAAACGTGCACCACTACTCTCCTATAGAGGGTATGGAACCAGTCTCCAGAGATTCGAATGACAAAGGGCTAGCAGCCATGTTGGTGGACAATAACAAAAGAAGCTCGCGAGATATCGTTTGTTAACGGTACACCAACATGGCGGTGATAACGTAAGGTGCATACGCCCTACACGGGATTGTTATTCATGGCCTGTTTATTGAGCTCTTTTCTCCCAAATCGTATTTAAAGGTGACATACCGCAAACAAAATGTTGCTTCTAAAAATATCTGCATGTAGTAACTGTTCATAAGTAGGATACCTAAAATGTGTGCAATTTCACAATTGGTTTGGGCTCCATCAAATCCTATACCAATTGCAGAACATTTTACGAGGAGGCACCCACACTGTGAGCACAGTTATTGACAATACATATTAGCAAGAAAAACAACGTAAAATAATAGGAGTACGTTGAATAACGAACTAAGCACACGTGAACTAAATAAGCGAAGCACGCGCACAACTTAAGGAAAATTACGCGCGCACACTAGCATTAAAATGAAAGGAATGGAAGCATCATAGATCTCAAATTTGGGCGTCAGGATAATATAAAGGATGAAAAATAACAAAGGTTACCGTGGTGTCTCAATCCTGGATTGATAATCTCATCTCCTGTAGTGTCGCACCATACATCTCATCGATAGCACCGTGGCGTTTCAAGAATTCAGTCAACCAGTTACGAAGCAGCGTAGATTTGAAGCCTTGGTGAAGGAGATGTGATGAAAGCCGGCAAATTCTATAAATAAAATCCATTTTCAATGTGCATTGATTCTTCTAGGTTACTCCCTTTTTCAATCCCCGTTTACTTCAGTTGCTGTTTCCTTATTTCGGCTCGGCTTGTCGTAACAAATGTATGGTGTGAAGAGGTGAAAAGTAGTCGGCGTCACCCTAATACCAAAGGGAATTATTACAAAACCAACGATGTTGTGTTATCTGAATTTTAGCCTGTGTACAGACGCACCCTCCCCTCAGAGGGGAGGGGGCGTCTGTACACAGGCTATCTGAATTTGTAATCAATTTTAAAGACGCTCTTGGGTGACCATTTTCCTTGTGCTTAGATTTCAACCTCTGCTTAAGTCAAATTATTTCAAACAGGAGTAGCCTGTGGTTGTCTTTGTCGTAACGTTTGTATAAAACAGCCAAATTTGCTGTCAGTTGAGTGACAGTAGATGGAGTCAAAAACATTAAGGCAATGGTGCTATTTGATGAAAAATCAGTTATTCTAAGTAATTAACTTGTTTCTATCCACGTTTATCACAGTTGATGACAACTTTGAGAGTGTGTCTCAACTAGGGAGTACGGTAGGGCTTTCCATTTTTCTCTTTCCAAAACTAGTCTGCTCACAGTCCTCCTGTTTTCTACTTTGTGAGTGAGCTCTCCTATAGGGATCCTTACGCATACTGTATCACAAACGATACCCTAATAGCAGAGCTTGCGTCCAGCTTACCCGTTTATATGGTATCATCGCATGCATTAGAGAAATTAGGCGCCTCAGGGATAATGCTAAAAGAACTCACGAGAGAGAAGAATACTTCGCGAAGGCGACCTGAGACCAGCGCCCAAAATATTTTGGATTGGTCGTCCGAGCCTAACGTTCAGTACCACGTCGCGGGCTTAGCGGGAGCGCCGGATTCTTACGCCAAAATTTTCCCAGAAGAAGACATTTTTCGCGTGTTCTGAGTAAACCGTATTTTATTCCTTCTGGTAATTCCTCTATGGGGAGCAGATGAAAGGAATACTATTCCGGTTATTTCAAAATCAGAATAAAATCCAAAGAGCACTGTGAGGAGCGCTTATTGCAAGCATTCTTATTCGGGATTAGAACGTGCCCTAAATAATGACATATTTGCGTTCTTAAGTCATTCTGTTTTTTTTTTTTTAGATTTTTAGTTCAAGTTTAACGTGGAACTACATTGTAAATTTAACGGCAAACTTTTTGTTGAACAAACGATTTCTTAACCCTGGTTTAGCCCAGCCTTTCTTTAAACAACCGCCTCTTAATTATTTCATCCTTTACTACATCGTTTGTTCCTGCAATTTTTGGTCACAATAGGCTTGTTTCGAATACACCATTTTGCTAAAGATCAGTTCATGGTGAATTAAGGAGTAGATCCATTCCTTTGTCGGGCCAACGGTCATAATTACAATTTCAAATCACGTCTTAAAATGGGCGTTTTCCCCCACAAAGGACTGGATCTGCCCACAATTCACCAGGACCTGATCATTAACAAAATTAACAAATTGAATGTGGTTTAACTTTGTCTGTACTCTTATCGACAACGATATTCGTCATCACAGTGGTCAAAATGTTATGGACTCACGAGGCGCAGCCGAGTGAGTCTACAAGAAATTTTGACCACTGTGATGACGAATATCGTTGTCCCTAAGAGTACAGACAACGCTAAGCCACATTCCATTTGTTTTTTTTTACCACAATTTCAACTTCAAAGAAATTTATATTTCAGAGCGCGAGGAAGATCGTTGAAGTTGACGCGAGCAGCATTGTCTAGACTCTTATCGACAACGGCAAATTAGCCAATCAGATTACCAGATTACTAGCAATTGTGGTAAAATGGTGTATTCGAAACTAGCCTATTTATCCGTTGCTCTTTCTTTTCAGACTAGTTTAAGTAGACCTCCTGTGTGGCCGTCAGGATTTGACTCGGAAAGTAAGTACCGCAACAATAAAGCCAGGTGAAAAGTATGAAATCCCCCTGCATGTTCAGTGCGTTAAGTTTTGATGAAGTGATGGTCATTTGAGCTTAAAATGTATGTGAAGTCTGTTCAAAACACTTGTCGGTCTTCCCTCGTAATCTTTTCGTCGATGCCGTTAACTTTCTTTGATTTCTTAAGAATTTACAACCGCATTTAGACGTTTTCGGAAAACTATCGAGAACCAAGTGAACGAAAATAATTGGAAATTATGCCAAAATGACCGGAAGTGGTCGATGAACCCAATGATGCCCAGAAAGCTACTTTAAAGAGTTCTTTATGCAATTGCAACGTAACTGAAATTTTCTTCGGACAGTTTTTCAAAAGTAAGGGGTAGTATATGCAATGCTTTCTCATGGTATACCGTAAATATGGAACATTTGGCTTGATCAATGGTTTGCATACAAATTACTTTGTTCTTTGCCATCTTTAGTGTGTCATGATGTTTTTTGTTCCGTTCATAGGTGATTCCAGTCCACGTAGAGGTCAACACATGTGGCAAAATCCGAGTAGATCGCCAATAAAAGGGAAGCACATGTTTAGGTATGATTGGACTCCTGTTTTAACTCATTAAGTCCTTAAATTGCTCCTTGTGATATCAATGCGATAGCCGTACAAACATGGAGGTCTTGAGAACGAATGAAATAATCAGCAAAGTTGACGTGTTTTGATCTTTGAGCTATGCTTGCTGATGTTCATATACAGGCGTACTTAACGTCAAGTTTGAGGTTTTACGTCCCTGTATCCTGTATCACTGAGACTGTCAGGTTATCTTGGACTGTGGCGTACGCACCGTGCTAAATGAGAAAGGTGCGTTCATCAAGTTACGAGTTTGGTATAAAGAAAAAATCTAAGACACCAGACAGGAATCGAGTGTGGACTCTTAGGTACAGGACCCATATAATGTAATCAAAATGTCAACAGACTGTAAGACTTACGCCAAGCAAGACCATTTACACTAACTATCCTTGGTACATCATTTGTTATCACAAAGTCATTTGATTTGCTAATTGTACCTCGTTTGGTTTACTCAAGACTTTTTACCCTGAAGCTTCTTCTTCACTTTCTAGAGGCGGCTCTTTCGCCGATGACCAACGTGATAGCTCCAGGCTTCCAACGGCCTCCTCCAGCCGTAGTCATCTTGTATACTCAAGACGACCACAGAATAATTCGAAATTCGACGGATACTCATCCGATAACGATGTAATGTTGCGGTGTCTTGCTCATTTAAACTATTTTACTCTGTCGTTTCCGGGGAATTTCAAAAGTGGTCCGCCTGGAATCAGAACGTTATACCGAGGCTTATGTTCACTGCGTTTAGTTTCAACCCAAACGATCGTGTTGCAGTTTCCTTTCTTACAATTTTGCGTCTACAAACCTTTGCGTTTTGATAAGTGTACTTTCCTTGTGATGCCAAGTACGAATTAAAAGGCTATTGAGGGCGGATGCACTTGATAAAACTGTTGTAAGTTCACTAAATCCCGCAAAAACTCTCGTCAACATAATGTGGTAACAACTTTCTAGGTAGCTTAGAATGAATTTGGAAGTGGCTAGAATCTCGTTCGCTCGTAGAAACTGGACAAAATTCCCAAATGTTCTTTTGAAAGATTCATAGAAAAAATGACCAAATCAGCAGGTTTTAATTTGAGCTGTCACACGTATGGATATTTCTCAGCCGACTGAAGATATTGTCACCTTGCACAGCATATTAAGCAACACCACGGGAAAGTGATGTTCAGTGGCTTTCATTTGAATGGTTAATACGGTAGAATTTAGTCCGTACGCGTTAAAAGTTAAAAGAACGGTGTACGACATAATGATCGGTACGATAAGAAAATACTGCTCAGTAGCTTTCTTTTGAATTATCACACTTGATAATTTCATTCACACTTCACAGACTCAGGACCTTAAACTCCATCGCGCGCAGTGTTTAAAGATTCAAATGTGTGAAAAGTGCTTACGTTATTTCGTTATAGCTTGAAGTTTTCTAATCCTTGGACCTAATGTGCCTAAGATTTTGAATCATTTGCTAAGAGCCACCTCAATTTAGCATTTTATTTTCTACTGCTTTAATTTAGACTGAAGGGAATTACGACCGAGTAGGGTCCCCTGGATTGAGTGGAAGTCGGCCGTGGGGCCGCGCTCAACTTGAGAGCGACAGCGAGACGGACTGGGACCCAAGACAAGGTGAGTCCACTCAGTCACGCCTTGGGAAACAATAATTAGCGCGTTGGATTTTCGGTTGAAGGGTGAGAGCGCCTTTGGTTCGAAGCTACACTGACCATTTTATTGTTGTTTCGTTCAACAATAAACCCTACTCCACATGATCCTTTTATCCAGGTGTGGTACTGCGTATCGACGACAAATCTTGATAGTAACCCTGCGATGGACTGAAATCCAATGGGTATGAAGGGGATGGTTGTCGAAGCGTTTGTATGCTATGCTATGTGGCGACATCAATTGGAATCAACATTTCTTGTTTCGTAAAAGAGAAGCGCTTTTGTATACCGGGGCTCTTGATGGTTTGAAATTCTGTCTCTAACCTAGCACAAGTCTTACTTAAGATTTTCATTTCTCTCAGCTCAACGAGAGCCCGACCGAAGGTTTGGTCGATTTGCCAGCGGCGAGGAATCCGATTCAACTTAGCAAGAGGAGTGTGTTTTTGACATGGCTGATGTATTGGAACCAAGAAGGTAACATGTAAATCAGGAAAATCGTATGTCCTCGTGGGCTATCCTTTAGTCGTCTTTCATGTGTCCTTGTTTCACATATAGAACGCCTGAGAAATTAACCTCGTGCAGATAACCTTATCTGAAACCAAGAAAAGGTTTAGATCCAACACTTTTGAATGCACTGCCATATTCAGTTCACTAAGCACTGACGTTTAACACAGAAACAAAATAGAGGTTTTCACTTTCGTGTACAATTTAGCAGTCCAAGAGACCATTACACCGAGAGTCCTTTGTGTGTTTGGAGCAGTGTGTTGTAAGTTACCTTATTTTGAGCACAAGTTTCCCGTCAATGCTGGGTTTCCATCCTGGTACACAGTATAAGTACAATTCCTCTGCAAAAAAACCTTCGCCAAACATCCGGGAAAGCTGTTTCAAAACCACTATATTTTGTTGTTTAATCCAACATTTTGCGGTTCTTTTTACGCCGTAACTGAATAAGCTCCTGACAAAACAAATATTTATTATCGCCGGAATTTATATGGAAATTAGTCACTAAGAAATGCAACTGAAATAACGTATTGCAATGGGTAACTCTCGTACAATCTTTTTAATCGAAATCGATTCATAGCCTTTGAATATTAAAGTTGTTCACATTTCTCGTGTTGTGATGTAGCTGTTTTATAACTCTAATCATGCTCTAGAAGTTGAAATAAATGTGGAGGCTCCAGTTTGTGGAGACACGAATACGTGAATTTGCAAATGAAGCGATTTGCTGTCAACTTTCGTAAAACCAAAACGTATTTGACCATTCAGTCACACCAGTGAACTGACAGACAATAGAAATAGGGCTTTTCACAGGTACTTTACGGTTAGCAACCAACTGTTTGCTATTGTTTGGATGACAGAATGAAAGTGACTTCTTAAAAAGAAAATGACCGCATAAGCCGAAAAGGAATTTGGACGAAAACAAAATTGTCCGATACGCCCGAAGTGTATATTCAGTTACAGCTGAAATGCACTGGGACGAGAGTTAGCAATGAAAAGTGTTTTGAGCCAAACGTATCTCAAAGGAAAACCGCGTGCGATGTTCCAAGCGCGGGAAAACAGGTGCCGGTGCAGTTCTAAGAGAGGGAAAATTTGCAGTTGTTGTCAGTGGTTTTCAATCTGACAATGGATTGTCGATGATTTTTACGTTATCCTCCCCTTCTGTGCTCAAAAATAATAATGGATATCTGATGATAGATAGCTCTCGACTTTCATTTTGTGTGGCGTATCATGTCGCAATATTTTTTCCCTTTTGTCAATTCGTCGCTAAATCCGTATGGGTTATTGGCCAAGCGTGAGGTCAGGATGGCGGGATATTGGCCAAGTTCTTTTTTTGCATCTTTATGGACCTAGACAAAGTCGAGGTCTATAAATACGCAAAAAATGAACGAGGCCAATATCCCGCCATCTTGACCGAACAAACTTGGTCAATAAAGAATATATTATATAACTCAAAGGACACTATTAAAAGACAGTAAAACGCGCAACGAACGGACTATCCCGAGCGGTCAAGATGGCTCCATCTTGACATCGCGGGTAGCCAATCACAGCAGGAGAATTGTCTCATCTTGACCGCTGAAAGAGCCAGTCATATAATAAACTGGTTTATTGCTGGCGATATCCAGAAATTTTGTCAAATTGCGACATGGAAAATGAGAAGAGTTTTCCGTAACAATGAAACTTCAAGATATGGTATAAAGAAGCCTTGTTGGGCTTTCAATTCCATGGAAGTTTTAAGTACCAGTGGCAGATAACGTGAAACAAACATATGACAGAAAACCAGAACAGCAAACTCTCTTACTGTTTGTTTTGTTTCGTTTGTTTTTAAGCTTAGCGACCTCTCAAATAATCCCACAATCGTCCCCGCGCCACTGTCGATCCCAGTCTCTTCCAGTTTGAACTACTTGCAAATGGATAAATAGAAAGACAAAGAAGGAGAAAAACTAAGAGAGCCCCTAACAATGAAACGAAAGATGGCATAAAGAAGCCTTGTTGGGATTTCTGTTCCTCGCAAATTATAATAGACCTTTTTAGCTTGTATGTTTTGTTTTCCCAATGCAGGTCATGTGATGTTACCCTAGTGAACTCCTTCTTTGAAATTTCGCCTTATTCACGTGCATATGTACGCAGAATTTATGAAAAGACAAAAGGCAAATCCTCTTGGGAAGATCACATGGTCTATATTGGGAAAACAAAATCTACAAGCTAAAAAGGTCTATTAGCAGTGGCAATTAATGCAAGCAAACATATGACAGAATGTCAAAAGAGCACTGAAATCTCCCGGGGCCTGTTTTTTTCTTTTGTCTGAGCGACATCTCAAACAATCTCACATTCGCCATCACAACACTCTCCAGCCCAATCTTTTCCAGTTTGAATTCATTACAAAATGATAAATGGAAAGACAAGGAAAGACATATAAAAACAATGGGGGGAGGAGGGGGAGTGAACAGAGTGTATTATGGAAGATATGGAAGCGTGCGAATCTTCCTTATCCGTTGATGTATACAATCGATGCAGAAACTAAAGCGTTAATTACACTCATAGCAGCTGAGCAGAATAATTAAAGTTAATGTTGGGAAAAGTAATACCCTTGAAGAACACATTTAAATAGCTTTCCTAAAGGTTTTTGGGTGAATGGGAAGACGGAGGTCATTTGAAACATACTGGCTATTGCTGAAGGACAAAGTGTAGCTAGAATGAGAGAATACTTTTTTCCGTTCACCTGAACTGTAGAGAACGGAAAGTTACGGGCAACAGGTTATCGGATGATTTCTTTAAAATTAGTAAAATTACTGAACTTGGCTGGACAGCAAAGAACAATTCCGTTTGTATCCTTTGGTCTATAAATCAATAATGCGTTCCCGAGATGTTGAGTTATTGCTTCCAGACGCTCGAGTGTAACGTGAGTCTGTTCCACGCTACCCACACAAACACTCCGTGAGCAGATGCCTCGCTCTCCGCGGGTGGTGTTTCCTTTTAGCACCGAAATGGAATGGTCATGATAATAGTGACAGGAGTCAGTTTTGAGAGGGGAATTTGTTGTGAGGAGACGCCAGAAAGGAGTGAGTGATCGATTTTTCTCATGCAAAATTCGTATCATCATTACTTGTAATGAATAAACGTTGGACGATGTTTTCTTGTGGTCCTAAAACACGAGAAGCAGGTTTGGAGATTGACTGAGCCTACGATTTAACTAGAAATAGTTTTCACTAAAGCTGCCCCCGTATTTTAATTTTTGAGCGGTTATCAGCTGTAAATATTAAAATACTGAAGACATTGTTGCTCATTTTAGTGAAATAAAGCAGTTAGACTGTAAATTTCAAGTGGAAGAAGTATATTTCTACAGTACATCAATGGCAGAAACAATATCTGATTTAGTGTCATTGTTCAACAATTGAGATTTAGATGGCTGTTTTGTTTTGTTTGCGCGGTTTTCGCCGGCCGGGTTTGCTTACGTAAAGATCAAGTAATACGAAATTCCGTGAATTAAGACACACAGAAAAACAGACAATAAGCTTTCCTGAATAAAAGAATATTCAAGAATATTCAGATAAACCGGAGTTTATGCCTGAAAAGTAAACGCGTTCAATGTAATTTTTGCCTCGAGTAAATCTACGCGAAGACGAAGCAAGCGAATACGAGGACAATTTATTGAATCGAACTGAGCATGTTTTTCGCAAATTTCGCTAGATTAGTTGCTTGAAATACAAAACAATCGGTCAATTAAAAAAAATAAATTACCATATAAATTCACATTCAAACCTGTAATTTTTGGAAAGATAGATTCCCAGAAGCGCTCAAACATTTCGGAAAAGGTCTATATAATTAATGTGATGATTCGCAGTGAAAGCACGTCTCTTCGCCACCATTTGCCCTCGAAGAGGGAAATCTTCGCTGTGAACTAACCGATTTGCACTGTTTAAGCTGTTGAGTGTTCCGTGGATCTTTTTAGTTTGATTTACGTTTTAAAAAGCTGTCTTTTCCTTCTGAGAACCACATACTGCTAGCCTGATAGCAGCCATTCAGTTTATGTGAAAGCAAGAATGTTACCCGGCACAACCTTGCGCGCCTAGTTTTATCAAATCGGGAACGCTTCCCATACTACAAACACATTTCTTACATTTTTGAAATTCCTTGTATATATTTACGCGGGGACTCCTAGAGCCCAAAGAAGGCTAACGGTTCAACACAGTGTAGTATAAACCAACTTCCGGTTGCTGACAACTGTGACACATCAGCGAGATGCTGTCGTGTAAACACGAACGGTGAGCTAGAGATTCCAGCAATTTTCTTATTCTTCTGCGCATGCCCGTTCAGCTCAGAGAGGTTTGCACTAAATGGTTTGTTATTTTCGTCATGAAATGACACCTGGTCTTTTTCAATTTTTAGTATTTCCATAGAGATGAGCAAACATGGCTTTAAACCAATCAGAGATTGCGTTCAGTAAAGACTACTAGACACTTAGGTTGACAAACGATTAATTTCCTTTTCGTTCGGTGAAATAACGAAGTCGTTCCTTGGTCCTACAAACAAGTTGGTGAAGCATTTTCATCCCTAGGACACCGTTTGACGCATTTCATTCAAACAAAGATCGATCTAAATCCTTCAGGGTGGAGTGAAATTAAATGGCCGACCAGCTCTGCACTTACCAGTTGAATGGAATTGAACGTGTTGTTGAATTTGATAAAACCATGGTGCTGTCGTTGTCCGTGTTACACTTCATCTTTTCTCCCGTGGCAGCGCTTGGAAATGCTCTTGTTATCCGTGCCCTGTGGAAAGCCTCATCGATACCCGCTAATGTGAAGAAGCTGTTCCTGAGTCTTGCTTTCTCTGATCTCGCCGTTGGATTGTTTGCCCAATTAACATATGCAGCAATGTTGAGGATGGCGGTAAATGGAAACCACAACTTACTCTGTCCAACGTTTCTAACTGTTTGTTATTTTTCATCAATTCTTTTCGCTTGTGCATCCTTTCTCACTGTGACCGCCATTGCTGTCGATAGACTTCTTGCCATATCTCTTCACTTACGATACAAAGAAGTAGTAACTTCAAAACGCGTCATAGCAGCCATAGTATCAGTATGGCTCACAAGTGGAGTCGCTGCTTCCGTATTCGTTACTCTTCATAAGCTCAGAGATGTGGCAACTATTTTTGTTGGAGGTTTTGGTTTTCTCCTGACTACAGTCGCATACATTCACATTTACAGAGTTGTGAGATATCATAAGAGTGAAATGGAAATGCAATGCCAGCCACCAAATAATAATAATAATAATAATAAAAGTCTTTATTCAAGGTTTTAAACAAACGTTAAAACTTACAAAATCCATATAAATACAGCTATCTAATTGTTAATTACAATCTATTTAGAATCAAAAAGACATCTATTTACAAAACATTTCTTGAACCTCTCTGTGTTAACACGTGGGATCTGGTAAGGATGCGACCTACCGCGTAGAGCCCTGTTCTTAAGTGGGGGGAGAAGATCCTTCAGGGGATGCGAGGAAGTAGCCATAATACTTTTCCAGAGTCTCACGTCCCTGTCTTTGATAACCTGTTGAATCGATAATTCATGTCGAATATACCCAAATCGAAAGGCCCTTCTCGCTAGCCTATCAATTTGACTAAGGTATTTGGTGTAAGCAGCAACACCCCAAACTCTAATACAGTAAGTAAAAAGTGACATAATGAGGGAATTAAAGAGGTAATCAAGATCAGATACACTATAACCATTTCTTTTACAAACTCTAAGGATATGCATACGTTTTACAGCTCTTTCCATCAACTCATCAAAATGCATATCCCAATTGGTAGGGCTATCCTGAAAAGTCACTCCTAGAAGCTTCAAATATGAGACACGTTCAATAGTAACGATTGGCTCAGGAGGGGGCAAAGTCGTTCTTCCTCGTAAGACTAGTTCCTTGGTCTTACTTAGATTAAGTTTCATCAAATTTTCCTCTGCCCAGGCTTTAATATTCTCTACCTCCTCAGAGGCACAATCATTGACATCAGGCCCAACAGGTATACTGCATGTAATGTCATCAGCGTATTTAGTCATTAAGGTATTCTGGGAGGTAGGGCCTATGTCATTAACCATAATGGTAAAAAGTACAGGCCCCAGAACAGTACCCTGGGGCACACCTCTATTTACAGGCAAAAATGAGGTCATGACTTTATCTACACATACTCTTTGCTGGCGATCTTTTAAAAAGTCAATAACCCAATTAACAATGTACGGGTTAATGTCAGGTACTTTCTTAAGTTTATCAATTACTACTCTGTGGGAAACTGAGTCAAACGCTTTTGAGAAGTCAAAAGACAGGACTCTAAATGCACAGGCTTTGGAGCTCCTCCAAGAAAGGAAGGCCACCTTTAGTACTTTGTATTTCTATGTAGTTTTTGTCGCTTGTTATCTTCCGCATTTATGCGCTTCAATGTTGTTAATAGCAGATGACTCACAAATTTCGTTTTGGATTAGTTTGTACCCCACATTTTTCTTCGTTCTCCTGAATTCGTCGTTAAATCCTATAGTTTACTGCTGGCGATATCGAGAAATTCGTCAAATTATGAAAGGCGTAGCGAAGAAAATATTGCGCACCGTCGAGGCTTAACATGAAATTAACACGCTATGTAAATTTTTTATTTCTGTCAAATTTAGTTGCACAGTTTGTCTTCAGCAACGATAATGCAAGTGCACTGTGGTTGAATGCAGGAGAAAATTAATCGAGTCAGTTAGTAGCTTCATATGAGTATTAATAAACACAACTAACAGATGTTTTTCCTTTACCAAAACCTAGAGGAAAGAGATTGATATAAAAATAAAACAATAAATAAATAAATGATTAAATAGGTGAGTTCTAGAACGATCATAAACATTTTGTTAGTCTTTTAGAGCAGTGAATAATCCTGAATACAAGTAATTATAAAGACTGGCAGAAAGATGAGTTGTAGCGAGATGCAACGGCGACACCGCCCACACCCAGAAGGTGTCGAAAAAAATGGCTGGACTTTTGTGCGAGCACTTTCTCCTAGGCCCTCCATTTGTTTACGTTCTCTTTAGGACCGAAGGTGTCCCCGCACTCTTATTTCGCGGCCGTGGTAGACCGAAAAAAAAATACGGGCACAAAAACTAAAACGTTGCACTATGTTGCACAGAAATATGAAAGAAAGGAAAGAGAAATGTTGTGCTCCCTTCAAGGTCGTCGGAAACCTTCACCATAACTAGTGAGGACACAACATTTCTGATAAAACATAAGAAGAATAAACGACACTAAACTATTAACATATGACAACAAACGCCAGAGAAATTTCGTGGAATTCATGTGAAAGTACCTACCGCGGTCCACCGGAAGTTATTCAGGAAGACTGACGGAGGAAGATGGTGCGCACGTGTATGGGGTTGTCCTGTCGCAAATAGTCAAGACAATACTGAAAGGACATGTCATAAAAAGACATCAACAAATTGTGTTTATTATTTATCACTTTGCATAATCGGTATGTTCTTTACTTTCATTAATTCTAAGTAATGTTTGATCAATGAGTAGGAGTGTTTTATCAAGTTTAAACACTAGGCACAGCCGAGTATTTTAGGACTTGATAAAACACGAATTCCGAATTTATTGAACGGCTTAAAAAGCTTTACTGTACATTTATTCATTCTTACACTAAAATTTAGATTTGGGGTTATTTTCGCTTTATCAGATATAAAGACCCCCGTTAAAAATTAATTTCTTTTGTATTTCCCTCATGAACTATTAATGAGCCTTTTAACGTTCGAGAATAACCTTTTCCGTTCCCCTGAACTGTATAGAACGGAAAGGTACAGATAACAGGTTATCGGATGATTACTTTAAAATCAGTAACGTGAGTCTTTCCACGCAAACACTGGGTGAGCAGATGCCTCGCTCTCCGCGGGTGGTGCTTCCTTTTAGCACCGATTAATGGAATAGTCATGACAATAGTGACAGGAGTCAATTATGAGAGGAGAATTTGTTATGAGGGACGCCAGGAAGGAGTGAGTGATCGATTTTATTCATTCAAATTTGGTATCACCATTACTTTTAATGAATAAACGTTAGAAGATATTTTCTTGTGGTTATATGAACAGGAAGAGCAGTTTGGAAGAAAAAAATCTCTTATTTTACCGGAGCCTGCGATTGAATAGTGACATCCAAAGGAGGTTAACGGGGTGATACAGTGCAGTATGAACCTACGTTGTATTACAAATATAACATCGGCGAGATGCTGTCGTGAAAACACGAACGGTGAGCAATAGAGATTCCATGGCAATTTTCTCATTCTTCTTGGAATGTTCATTCAGCTCAGGGAAGTTCTCACTAAATGGTTTGTTATTTTCGTCACGAAATAACACCCCCTCTTTTTAAATTTGTAGTATTTTCATGGAAATGAGGAAACATGGCTTTAAACCAATCAGAGATTGCGTTCACTAAAGACTACTTAACAATTAAGTCGACAAAACGTTCTTTCAGCAAGGTCAATTAATTTCCTGCTTGTTCGGTGACTTAACCGAAGTCGTTCATTAGTCCTACACACAAGTCCCGGCGTAGCTAATCGAACGTTCGGTAATCGAACCCAATCGAACCCAATCGCTCGATTGGGTTCGATTGGGTTCGGTAATCGAACTTAATCGAACTCACAAAACAATTTTGCCAATCGAACGCAATCGAACGTTCGGTAATCGAACGGTCCAACAATCGAACATAATCGAACTCAATCGAACATAATCGAACACCACAACAATCAGAAACACGAACCAGTTTCATCCGGTCTGAAACAAAGCGTTGCGGTCAAATAAGTTATTTATACACCGAATGCAAATATGGCGGACCACTCGGTCGGCGCCCGGGACGAGTCGCATAAAAGCGAGGCTAGTAAGGCTTCAATGTTTTATTTTGACATCACCAGAGATCATCACCAGAAAGGCTTACTTCGACGTCGATTTGGCTCGTTTTGTTTCGCCCTCCCTACGCGTTTTTGTGTCCTGAATGTCACCAGAAGGGAGTGAAATCTTCCATGTGCAACAGAGAAAGTGTTTTTCTCAGTTTCCCCGTTCGCCTCTTCGGGGAAAACAGACGAAGGAAAGGAGTTAACTATATCGCCGAAGGAACTGTTTACGTTCAGCCTGGGAGATATTAGAAAATGTGTAAGCGATCGTATTTACTTCCGAGTCGTTGTCATTTGGTCAATGCTTTTACTGGTTTCAACGACGGGGCAGTTGAAGTTCATTCGCTTGGTTATTACACCGTAGTACTTGTACGATGCCGTGCGAGTGGACGCGGACGTAAACAAAAACTTCTTCTATTGGGACAGAGGATGTCTTTCGAGAGGAGCTTTCTTTACCTTGGGGAAGCTACTGGCCATGGAAATCGTGTTGGAACACCACCAGACACCACATAAGCTCGTCATTTAACAGATTTTTTAAGATTTTCTATCCTGAAATGATGATGTAGCGAACAAACTTTAGTTCCCGCGGCGATCCTGAACTCCTTGTCTTCGTCTCAACGAATTGCATTAATCCACTACTTTGCCTTAGAGGTGAACGGTGGAAGATTTTTATCCCTTCTCGAGGCATTCAGAAACACAGCAACTCGTGGGCACAGCGAAATAAAACAGACCGGATCTACAACAAACCAATACTTTTCTGCAAAACAAAACATCAAAGCCTGACTAGCCTCGATTTCATGTAGCTCGTCCCGGGCGCTGACCGAGTGGTCCGCCATATTTGCATTCGGTGTATTGGCTTCTAATCGAACTCACAAAAAAGTTCCAGTTCGATTATGTTCGATTGCCGAACCAATCGAACTCCAATCGAACGATTGGGTTCGATTGGGTTCGATTGGTTTTTGGTTCGGTTTCGTTCGATTAGCTACGCCGGGACAAGTCTGTGAAGCATTTTAATCCTTCGGTGAAAATGGCCGACCAGTTCTGCAGTTACCATGAAGTTGAATGTAATTGAACTTCTTGTTGAATTTGATAAAACGCGTACGACCGTGCTGTTGCTATGCGTGTTACACTTCATCTTTTCTCCCGTGGTAGCGTTTGGAAATGCTGTTGTTATCCGCGCCCTGTGGAAAGCCTCATCGTTACCCGCTAATGTAAAGAAGTTGTTCCTGAGTCTTGCTCGATCTCCGATCTTGCTTTGGGATTATTTGACTTAAACGTACTGTGTCTAGCAGTTATCATTGTTTGTACTTTCAGCTCATTACCTCTCGCTTGTGCTTCGTTTCTAACTGTAACCGCCATTGCTGTTGACAGACTTCTCGCCGTTTCTCTTCATCTACGATGACGAGAACTAGTTACTTCAAAACGCGCCATAACAGCCATAGTGTCAGTGTGGCTCACAAGTGGAGTCGTTGCTTCCGCATTCGTTTCTCTCCGTAAGTACAATGGTGTGGTAACTGTAGCTGTTGGATCTCTTGGTTTTCTCTTCACAACGGTGGTGTACATTCACATTTACATAGTGACAAGATATCGTCAAAAGCAAATGAATGATCAGTTTCAGCTGCACAGTACGCAAGCAATGCCCCTTATCCGAGAAAATAAATCAGCCTTTAGTGCTTTGTATTTTATGTATTTTGCATCGCTTGTTGCCTTCCAAAACTTTGCGCACAATGTTAGTGACAACATATAGCTCTCGAATTTCATTTTGGGTGGCCCTTAACACCACAAGTTTCTTGTCTTTCCTCATTTCGTCGTTAAATCATTTTGTTAACTGCTGGCGATATCGAGAAATTCGTCAAATTAGGAAAAGCGCACAGTGGAGAAAAAACTGCACATCGCTGACACTTGAAATCAACACCCCTTGTTTATTTTTCTGTTCTGTGAAACTAGCCAGTACATGTGATTGGTGAGTTAAAGTGCCTTAGGTAGAAATTAAAATCGGGAACTTTTGTTGACTGGAGGAGAGACTTAATTAATTCAGTAGCTTAATATTTGTTGGCACCGACCAAAACTGAAAGCATAACAGGACCTAGAGGAAAGATTGAACAAATAAACAACCAAACAAATGAATGAATAAATAGTTCAGCTCTACATAATCAAACACATTTTATTGGCCTTTAAGTTTAGTAAATAATCCTGGAAAAGACTGGCAGAAAGGTGCGTTGTATCGAAATACGTACGATCGATTGTTCCCTTAGTACTTATGACCACAGGAGCAGGTGGCTCGCCTCTATAGGAGGTTGTCCAGGCACAATAACTGACACTACTATTAGAGACAATAGTGACAGATTTCAAATATGAAGAGTACATTTTATGAAAAGACACCGGCAAATTTTTAACTTTGACTTCTCGCCATTTTCCTTACTTACGATTAATAGAAAACTAGTTACTTCAGATCGCATTATAACAGCCATAGGATCAGAGTGAGTACAAGGGTGCATTCCGCATAAACCCCACTCCGAAGTTCCGTCGAGGGCTTAGAAAATGTTCGCCGAGTAGGCCACAATTCTACGCCATACTACACCAATAATTGCCCCCGGGGCCAGATCTTTTGCCGCCGCACCGCCGCGAAAGCGGTGCGCGTAAGACAAATCCTGGAGAGTAGTTTGTTGAAACCTTGTCCATGCTCGCTATCAGGAGCAAAAGCATTAACTTTTCATCTTTATGTGTTCAGTGGTCGTGCTTTATTTTATGTAGCCATCGCTAGAAATCGAGGACATAACAGCCGGCTAATATGAGTTGCCTGTAATACGTGAAATTAAAGGAATTGATCACCTAAGGGAAAACCTTGATATAAACAAATTAAAAAAAAAAAAAAGACCGCAACCGTAAGAGGTATACTATTTTAAGTTGAAGCTCTTTTTTTTGCGTTGTGAAAACCCTGCCCTCATGAATTCATTAAGAACCATTCCATAATTATTTTATTTTTGAGCATCTGATCCAATGAAAATTCGATCAAGGAACTAAAAATAGTCCTGTGAATTTGAATGACAGCTGTTCCCCATTTCATGATTACAAGAAGTAGCGACAGCACAAAATGGGGAGACAGTGGCCCATCACCGACTCAAGACGTATCAACAAACGTCTCCCAATGGGTTGTTAGGTTTAGTGTATACAGATAGTAAGGAGAATTGGGTTATTGAAGTTAGTGTCTTTTATTGTTATTGTGTTCCAGTTGGTAGCGTTTATTCAGCGAGCAAAGGTAAGAAAGGTCACTGTTTGCATGTGAACAGGTGCAATTTTGGCTCAGTTTGTGAGGATGGGAAGGGGAGAGGGGAGTAGAAGGGCCCATCCTCGGAGAGTCGGGACGGGACGAAGGATTCACGGGGAAATTCGGGATTAGTCGAGAGTTCACGCTAATCTCTAATTTGCTCTTGAATTCTTTGTCCTATCCCGACTATCTGCTCCTGGGTCTACTTCTACTGTGTCTGAATCTTGTTTATGCAAGCAAACGTATTTACCAATGCTGATGAAAGTCAAGAATTTTCCATTTATTGTTAGTATTACTGATGCGGAATTATGAGTCCCGGAACTTTCATTTGGCGCGCAAAAGTAACGTAAAACCAGTCTAAAAGTAACCCGTCTGTGACAAGCTGAGTAAGGGAGTTGGGCACTCCTGGTTAATGAGCTCCTGTTATATGTAATTCGTTTTCACTCTCGCCTTGATGCTCAAGGTTACTTCGATCATGGTTTTTGTCAGTTGATGCCTCCACGCTAAAGCCTACAGTTTACAAGTCTCTTGTAACCGGAAAATGTTCACCGATTTAAGTCGATATGCTTGAACGTCGGCATTAAATTTGATGGCAGTATGAAGTCTTCAAAAGTTTTTATACGTCGATGATGACATTACCAATTACCTGATTAGCGATCTGGAGCCAAGCAGATGCCTTATGAGGTTTGTTTTTCGGCAGCCTCGGGATATTTTAAGAAAACACACACGTTATTTTTCTGATGCGAATAAATCGAGTATTTCTTTTCGAGGGCAACTGTATGAGATATCTAAATGTAATTGCGTAAAATGGCAAAGTCTAAACTATTCGAATGAAGAACAATGTTTCTCTGAGGTCTGTATGAAGTTTTACTACTAATAAAATGTACTGCTTCTTCGAAATGAGGGGTAATTGTTTCTATTTAGCAACTACAAGACGGTTTCTCAATTCTGTTAGACAGTAGTACTGGCTTGCCTTCTAAAAAGTCTGTTTGTGAACACGTGTGCAGATCGCAAATCCTTCCGCTGATGGTCTGCCCACGTCAACGGCTGCTTTAGCAGATGCCCCGCAGTTTTAGGCGGGTTGTTCCTTGTAGTAATAATTACCTAGAAATGGTACAGTGCTGGGCCGCCAGATGGGCACTAGGGAGATACCAGCAATTAGCAAGCGTGACAGAGATGCTCAAAGAGCTCAACTGGAGAACCTTAGAGCAGAGAAGAGTCGATGCGCGCTTGACCATGTTGTACAAGATCACAAACAACCTAGTTGCAGTAAGCTCAGGCGACAATTTGCACTCACCAACCCGCAAAAGTAGACATGTCCATGATTATTCTTCATCCCGATTTCCACTTCTACTACCTTCCACAGACTGTCCTCTTATCCTAGAACTATAGTACAGTGGAACTCTCTGCCTCCAGATGTCTTTACTCCCTCTGCTGATCCTACTCAATTTCGAACCAATGAGTCCAAAATAATCAACAACAACAACAACAATGTATTTATTTAAAGAAATATAAAGTTTACAATACGTCATGTCCTGCAAATAGCTATAATGCTAATCTAGGCAGGACAAGACTTTAATTTAGGCGTTATTAAATTACAAAACACAAAAGAGAATTACAAAGGCATACAAATTAATTATTTTGATAACCCCATTCCTGTAAGTTTTTGTTTTGTTTTGTTTGTTTGTTTGTTTGTTTGCTTTTGTTTTTCTTTTGCTGACCACACCGGCTGATAATCCTGTATTGGTAAATAAATAAATCAACTCTTTCCCAACAGGTTTACCACATATGGTGCATTTTTTCACCCTTCCTTGAAAACCCACACCTTTCTCAAATCCCGGATTATGTTTGAAATGAACCATTATTATTGCCAAATAATCCTAATTTTCATTGAATATGACCTTTTATTCTGTTGCAAAACCAAACACGGCCACGGACAACACCGTAAATTACGCAACTTTGTCTTGAAAATTTGAAGACAAAAATTACTCTTAAAGCTAAAAGTCTACATTGCCAGCAAACTTCGACTCCACTTGTTTCCATCTGTTCCACAATTTCTGTTCACTTCTTTAGCGCGACGTGGATAAGGCGTTTGATTTCAGTTGCTCTTACTGGTCTGTCATTGTCGTGTTTGTGACCCAGAGGAATTATGGGAAACTTGTATACCGGGTGGGTGAATATAAGCCAATTTCCATTTCGGAAATGTTTTAGAACCGTGTCGAGCCACCCGGTCCTGCTGACAAAATATTGCACCGATTGTGTTATTTACAAGTCAAAACTCGCCGAAATTGCCATGCCAATCCACTCACAAAACTACTAAAGACATTGCCATCACTCACTCACTTTGAGAGGCCCCTTCCTATGAAAGTGCTTCTTACCCCTGTTTTCTTTTAAAGGATTGCCTCTACCCATCAACCCAGCTTTATGATGCCAGGCAGGGGGTTTCTGAGGTGGGAATGGCTCGAAAAACACAGTTATAAATCAAATAAGTAACCAATTGCAGCTGCAGTGATCGTTTAGAAATTAACAACAGCTAGCGTGACGAGCGTGTCAACAAAGATAGAGCCTTCGGTGTTGTGGACCAGCGAAATCTCCGTGGTAACCCCTTAAAAAACGACCAAATCGCCGGTAGAGAAAGAGTTAAGGGATTGAGTGACGCAAACGGTCGTGAACATTTTGACAAGAGTCAGTTATCGGCTTTACCCTCGGCAGTATTAATTTTAAGGCACATAAAGGCTAGTGAGGCCGAGCAAATACATGAAAAAAATAATTCAAAAACACATCAGAGGTTAAGAATCCCAACTGGCAGGGGGTAGACCAGTTGGCTATTTACAAGCGTGGCCGAGCTAGAGAGGGACTGGAACCCGGGGCCTCCGCATGGCAAGTCCAGCGCCTTAAACGCCCGGCCACCCTTCCTCCCACCCCGCCTCCCACCGCCCAGTCTCCCATCTCCCTGTCTCTCACCCTGCCTCCCACCCACATTAGGTTTCAAATCCCATTGCCGATTTCTTTTTGTTGAAACCAGTAAAACTTCCTGTGCACTTAATTCGCTTGCTATGGAGTTGCGACGAACAGATTCGTGACTTTAATATGTCGTTTGGTAGCTTCGGAGTACTTTCAAATGCCAATGATTGCCATATGAATTCTACTTTGTCTAAATTGAGGGAAGCTAAACAGGTGTAATTGATGTGTGCCGCGTAGCACTACGAACACAAATAGTGGAATAGAGAATTAACTCTAAAGTGTAAATTAAAGTGCTACTTAAACCCATGAATAACCCACTGGGCGTTAGCCCTAGTAAAGGGAAACAGGGAACCACACGAGGCAAAGAAAAAATGTTTTGACCTCGGTGGGAATCGAACCCACGACCTCCGGATTAGATCTACCGTTACTCTGCCGACTGAGCTACAAGGTCGTACAGAGAAAGTCGGGGACGATTTTAGATGGTGAATCGCGGCAAAGAGAAAGTAAGGGTACATATGAATGTTGTGCCGCGTAGCACTACGAACACAAATAGTGGAATAGAGAATTAACTCTAAAGTGTAAATTAAAGTGCTACTTAAACCCATGAATAACCCACTGGGCGTTAGCCCTAGTAAAGGGAAACAGGGAACCACACGAGGCAAAGAAAAAATGTTTTGACCTCGGTGGGAATCGAACCCACGACCTCCGGATTAGATCTACCGTTACTCTGCCGACTGAGCTACAAGGTCGTACAGAGAAAGTCGGGGACGATTTTAGATGGTGAATCGCGGCAAAGAGAAAGTAAGGGTACATATGAATGCTGTGCCGCGTAGCACTACGAACACAAATAGTGGAATAGAGAATTAACTCTAAAGTGTAAATTAAAGTGCTACTTCGTCGGCAGAGTAACGGTAGATCTAATCCGGAGGTCGTGGGTTCGATTCCCACCGAGGTCAAAACATTTTTTCTTTGCCTCGTGTGGTTCCCTGTTTCCCTTTACTAGGGCTAACGCCCAGTGGGTTATTCATGGGTTTAAGTAGCACTTTAATTTACACTTTAGAGTTAATTCTCTATTCCACTATTTGTGTTCGTAGTGCTACGCGGCACAACATTCATATGTACCCTTACTTTCTCTTTGCCGCGATTCACCAGAGATAGCAAGACTCAGGAACAACTTCTTTACATTACCGGGTATCGATGAAGCTTTCCATAAGGCGCGGATAACAAGAGCATTTCCTAACACTGCCACGGGAGAAAAGATGAAGTGTAACACGGACAACGAGAGCAGTTTCTTTTTAGAATATTCAGCAAGAAGTTCATATCCCCTCAGCCGGTAAGTGCAGAATTGGTCGGCCATTTTCACGGAAAAATTCCGATTGAGCTGACTTTGGAAGAAAGAAGCTGTATCGCCGCTGTTGGCAGGACTAATGATGGGCATCTGGTAGCTCAGCGCACAAAAAGGAGATTGATACAGAGAACTAGTTACTTCAAAACGCGTCATAGCAGCCATAGTATCAGTATGGGTCACAAGTGGAGTCGCCGCTGCTTTGTACGTGCTTTCGGCTCTTTATGAGCACAGAGCTGAGGTAATGGTGTTTATGGGAGTTGTTGGTTTTCTTCTGACAACAGCGGCGTACATTCACATTTACAGAGTCGTGAGATATCATCGGAATGAAATGCAAATCCAGTGCCAGCAACAAACTACACAGGCTTTGGAGCTCCTCCAAGAGAGGAAGTCCGCATTTAATGCTTTGTTTTTCTACGTAGTTTTCCTCGCTTGTCATTTTCCAAATTTATGTTCTGCAGTGTTGTTGATAGCAGATGGCTCTCGAATTTCATTTTCAGTAAGTTTTCGCATCACAGGTTTCTTCGTTCTCCTGAATTCGTCATTAAATCCTGTAGTTTACTGCTGGCGATATCGAGAAATTCGTCAAATTGTGAAAAGCAGAGTGAAGAAAATATTGCGCATCGCCGAGGCTTAACGTGAAATTAACACGCTATGTAAATTTTTCATTTCCGTAAAACTTGCCACCTCATCTAGTTATTCAGTTTGTCTGCAGCAACGACTTTGTTGACTGGAGGAGAGAATTAGTCGAGTCAGTAGCTTAATATCAGTTCAGTGGCCAACCAACAGATCTTTGATCTTTTGGAGTTAATTACTATTTATCTTAACTGTCTTAATTGGCCATTGGTCACAATGTTTGATACTAAAAGAAATAAATATAATTACAATAGTAAACAATACTAATACAATATTCTTAGTTAAATGACTGCAAAACAAAACGTTTATCATAAACACTGAAGTTACAAAAACAATGTTACTGCTATTAAATTAATGGTGTGAGTGTAAAGCCCATTTCTTTTTTTAAATTTGAAAAGAAAAAAGGTTGAAAAGATGGTTTAAGATTTCAGGTTCAGTTTTACAGAAGGAGCATCTATCGTCTGTTGTGTAGCCTATCTTATATAGTTTTGTATTGGTGTAAAGTATGTTATTAAGAACTTTGTATTGAAACGCTTTAGCGTACGATTCAATAGACACAAGATAGGGCAAAGAAAAGACTTGTTCCAATTGGATATCTGTTAACTTAAATTCGCGTTTTAGGTTTTCATAGTTATTAGGGTATTGTGCCTTAGTACGCATAAAAAAGTATAAAAATCTTTCGATTTCTTTTCTAAAACATCGAAAACCTTCTCATCGGTCTTCAGGGAGAGAGAAGATGCAAAGCAAAAAGGAAGAGAAGAGGTATTAATATTGTTCAAATAAGGTGGTATCGAGTAACGGAGTCCAGCCCAAGCTAGGAAGTTTTGATGATCTTGGAGATAATGTTAAACGAATCTACATTGTTTAATTAAAAAAAAAAAGATCATTTACTTGAATCATATTAGCCTCAAAGAATCTCATGTAAAAGACTGGCATGTTACCTATTCGAATGTTCTTGTTATTCCATAAGATGTTTTCACAATCGTTTCCGGTGGCAAATTTCTCTCGAAAATCCGACCACCATTGTAATAACATCCGACCACCATTGTAATAACTCAAGATAGAACTGAGAAGGGATGGAATAATCTTTAACGTCGTAATTGCAGTGAAAAAGAAAGAGGCCTCCAAACCCTTCCAGCAAGTATTCTAGGTAACTCTTCCAGGCTCCTTTTGATGCGCCAAAAATTCTTTTGAACCACGCTAATCTTACGGATTTGATCATACTATCTACTATTCTTAAACCACCTTTCTCGTATTCGTTTATAACAGTCTTGTTACTTTATCGACGCCCTTCCATAAAAATTTGAATAGCAACTGATTTAAGTCCTTGATAAGATCTTTGGGCGTTGGCAGCAAGGAATATAAATAAACGAATTTTGGTATATTACCTTCCCATATAAAGAGAGGCCTATTGATGACCACATATTTATTAATTTCTTAATATTGTCAAGTTTTTCTATAAAATTTTTCTCGCGTAGGAATGTTTGGTCTTAAGAATAATATACCCCAAGGGATTTGATCGGTTCATTTGGCCATTTAATTACAGAAAGTTTCGTCTTGTTTTCTCTAGAGGAACCGATCCCCATACCTTCAGTTTTAGTGACGTTCACTGATAGACCAGATAATCACCAAAAAACGCCAAGAAGGTTGAAGAGTGTGTGAGCCGAGTTAATATCAGAGAGGATCGCTGTCGTGTCATCCGCATATAACAATAGTAATCCCTTTAATTGCTGCGTTTTGGCGGGCTGCATTCGACCGCTGTAACAAATAGATATGGGTATAGTGGGTTCCCTTTTCTTACTCCACGTTCCAGTACAAAATAATCAGATGTAAATCCACTATTAGTAACACAACTTTGTATATTTTTATAGAAAGTCATAACCATTGGAAGGAAATCATGACCAAAATTAAACTTCTCCAAACAACATAAAAGGTAATCCCATTCTAAGCTGTCGAAAGTCTTTTGAAAATCAATAAAAAAATCATTAGACCGGAGACGTTCTCTTTAACCGTAAAATCCATCACATCAAAAATCGATCGTGCAGTTTCCCGATTGCAGCAATCCTTAATGAAACCAGTTTCGTTATGATGGATAATATTTGGCAATACCTTGCTAATACGAGTAGCGATAACCTTAGACATAATTTTTGCATCGACATTGACAAGAGAGATGGGGCACCAGTTTTCTAAAAGAGAGCGATCTTTTCCTTTTTTTGTTTTTTTGTTTTTTTTTTTTGTTTTCAATAAGCGTTATACCTGCCTGCTTTTGAGAGTTTGACATTTTGCCTTCCTCGAAACATTCATTCGCACATTTAACAAAATGGTCACAAATTAATGACCAAAACTTTTTGTAAAATTCAATCGGTATACCGTCACTACCTGGAGCTTTGTTGTTTTCAAAGCTTCCTAGTAGCGTGGAGCACTCCTCCGGAGTAATTGTTCCTTCACAAGAAAGCTTTTGTTCATCTGTGAGACTCGTAATATTCAAATCTCTCAGGAAGGATTCTATTGTTAGTAAATGATCTACGCCTTTATTTTCACTTGTATACAGTTTTTGATAAAAACGTTTTTGTTCAGAGAGTATATCGAAGGGGTCTGTCGTGATCGCCCCACTAATTCTCAACTTTCGTATACGTTTTTTTTTTTATTTTTATGATTATTTCGCTTTTCTAGATTAAGAAAATATTTTGTGCTTCTCTCCCCATGCTCATGCCATCGAGCTCTAGCTCGTATAATAATTCCTCTTGTTTTTTCTTCACAAAATAGTTCCAATTCTTCTCTAGCCGAGTTTAAGATATTCGCGTTTTCATCATTAGAATCTGTCTCAAAGATTTGTTTTGCTTTGGAATATTTATTTTGGAGATTGTTTTCGTTTTCAGTCCTCTCTTTAGCTCTTCTTTTTAAATGTCGTATCGCATGAGCTCTGATATTGTATTTAATCTAGTCCCAGATACTTCGATGGTCAGACAACTCTTCACGACCCTCAGTTAACCAACTTGGTATCTGTTTTGTGACATCCTCAATATACTCATCATCATCCAAAAGCAACGCATTCATTTTGCAATAGCCGGGGCCTTTAACAGAATTTTCACCATTGCTAAAGTCAATAATAATTGCTGCGTGATCACTTTTAATAGCTGGGATTATATCCCTCGATGTAACTAGATCATGTAAGTTGTTCGAGATCAGCCAATAATCTAGTCGACAGAAAATCGCTGGGGACTTTTGGCTCAACGTAAAACTTTTCACGTCCGGTTTTTTAATTCTCCAAATGTCTACGAGATCCAATTCGTCCTGGATACAATTAATGCTCGCTATAACAGTCTTTCTTGGCTTTCTTATCTAGAGCCATGTTTAGGGGCCAATTGAAATCTCCTCCCATGACAATGTTTTCTTCCTTGTCTAAATTTTCTTTTTTCAGTGCAGTGAGCAGGTTATTGAAGAAATTGACAATGCGCCTATCTTTGTTGGGAGCATAGATGTTAATCAAAAGGTACATTTTGTCTCTGATTTCTGCCTTGAGAATTATATATCTCCCTAAGGGGTCTAGAATTTTATGATGAATGATGCAATCAACACATTTCTTGAAACGAATTGCCATTCTACAGGAGTTTGGGCCCCCGTGAGACATTATCATCTCAGTTCCCCATTCATTTTTTCCATTGTATTTCCGCCCTTTTTTTGGAATAAATCTCTTGCAAGAAAATAAAATCCGCGTTTTTCTTACGGCACCACGTGTAAATCATTCTTCTTTTTCGAAAATTACTAATACCCCTCACATTTACATGTGTTTTCAACCGCCATTAACTCCCAATATGTTGTCGAATACAATTGGAATTGCAGAAGAACTCAACTGGAAAGAAAAGAAACGGTAAAAATATTCAATTTCAAAATATC
>JAEMWC010000300.1:430000-482500 GCA_016490735.1 Pachyseris speciosa
ATACGGTAGAATTTAGTCCGTACGCCTTAAAAGTTAAAAGAACGGTGTACAACATAATGATCGGTACGATCTTTCTTTTGAATTATCACACTTGATGATTTCATTCACACTTCACAGACTCAGGACTTTGAACTCCATCGCGCGCAGTGTTTAAAGATTCAAATGTGTGAAAAGTGCTCACGTTATTTCGTTATAGCTTGGAGTTTTCTTATCCTTGGACCTAATGTGCCTAAGAGTTTGAATCATTTGCTAAGAGCCACCTCAATTTAGCATTTTAATTTCTACTTTCTTTAATTTAGACTGAAGGGAATTACGACCGAGTAGGGTCCCCTGGATTGAGTGGAAGTCGGCCGTGGGGCCGGGCTCAACTTGAGAGCGACAGCGAGACGGACTGGGACCCAAGACAAGGTGAGTCCACTCAGCCACGCCTTGGAAAACAATAATTAGCGCGTTGGATTTTCGGTTGAAGGGTGAGAGCGCGTTTGGTTCGAAGCTACACTGACCATTTTATTGTTGTTTCGTTCAACAATAAACCCTACTCCACATGATCCTTTTATCCAGGTGTGGTACTGCGTATCGACGACAAATCTTGATAGTAACCCTGCGATGGACTGGAATCGAATGGGTGTGAAGGGGATGGTTGTCGAAGCGTATGCTATGCTATGTGGCGACATCAATTGGAATCAACATTTCTTGTTTCGTAAAAGAAAAGCGCTTTTGTACACACGGGTTCTTGATGGTTTGGAATTCTGTCTCTAACCTAGCACAAGTCTTACTTAATATTTTCATTTCTCTCAGCACAACGAGAGCCCGACCGAAGGTTTGGTCGATTTGCCAGCGGCGAGGAATCCGATTCAACTTAGCAAGAGGAGTGTGTTCCTGACATGGCTGATGTATTGGAACCAAGAAGGTCACATGTAAATCAGAACATCGTATGTCCTCGTGGGCTATCCTTTAGTCGTCTTTCATGTGTCCTTGTTTCACATATAGAACGCCTGAGAAATTAACCTCGTGCCGATAACCTTATCTGAAACCAAGAAAAAGTTTAGATCCAACACTTTTGAATGCACTGCCATATTCAGTTCACTAAGCACTGACGTTTAACACAGAAACAAAATAGAGGTTTTCACTTTCGTGTACAATTTAGCAGTCCAAGAGACCATTACACGGAGAGTCCTTTGTGCGTTTGGAGCAGTGTGTTGTAAGTTAGCTTATTTTGAGCACAAGTTTCCCGTCAATGCTGGGTTTTCATCCTGGTACACAGTACAAGTACAATTCTTCTGCAAAAAAAACCTTCCCCAAACATCCGGGAAAGCTGTTTCAAAACCACTATATTTTGTTGTTTAATCTCTTCAACATTTTGCGGCTCTTTTTACGCCGTAACTGAATAAGCTCCTGACAAAACAAATATTTATTATCGTCGGAATGTATACGGAAATTAGTCACTAAGAAATGCAACTGAAATAACGTATTGCAATGGGTAACTTTCGTACAATCTTTATAATCGAAATCGATTCATAGCCTTTGAATATTAAAGTTGTTCACATTTCTCGTGTTGTGATGTAGCTGTTTTATAACTCTAATCATGCTCTAGAAGTTGAAATAAATGTGGAGGCTCCAGTTTGTGGAGACACGAATACGTGAATTTGCAAATGAAGCGATTTGCTCTCAACTTTCGTAAAACCAAAACGTATTTGACCATTCAGTCACACCAGTGAACTGACAGACAATAGAAATAGTGCTTTTCACAGGTACTTTACGCTTACACTTCATTGTGGCGTTGAAGGTTAGCAACCAACTGTTTGCTATTGTTTGGATGACAAAATGAAAGTGACTTCTTCAAAAAAATTGAGCGCATAAGCCGAAAAGGAATTTGGACGAAAACAAAATTGTCCGATATGCCCGAAGTGTACATTAAGTTACAGCTGAAATGCACTGGGACAAGAATTAGGAATGAAAAGTGTTTTGAGCCAAACGTATCTCAAAGGAGAACCGCGTTCGATGTTCCAATTTTGGGAAAACAGGTGCCGGTGCAGTTCTAAGAGAAGGAAAATTTGCAGTTGTTGTCAGTGGTTTTCAATATGACAATGGATTGTCGATTATTTTTACGTTACCTTTCCCTTCAAAAAATAATAATGCCTCAAAAATAAATAGAGGATATTACATGCCCGCGCGTGGATATGAATTTTATCTTCGAGTGGTCAACTCGATATCTCACTCGTTCGCTGCGCTCACTCGTGAGATATCGAGTTGACCACGAGAAGATAAAATTCATATCCATAAGCGGGCATGTAATATTCTGTTTATTATATAAACACCAGTGAAATACCAAACCATTTTACTTTAATATTTTCAATGGTCTTAAAGTAGAACGTGTCGTTACTAAACATGGAAGAAGTACATGGACGAAAACCAAATTCATTTGATAAAGTCTAAAATTATGGCCCCTAGAATTCTAGATTCCGAGGAAAGCCAGTTGTAAACAACAATATTTTTGACCACTTCTAGACGTCAAAAACTAACAGTTACTCTCGTCTAATGTAATAAAGACAAAGCGCGAGAAAATCGTTCAAAGCCAAAAGAGCAAAAACAAAGTACTTTCTAAGATGTAATTACAAATATTAGAAACGAAAGAAAGCGTAAAGGTTTCTCAAATTCATTTTGTAACTGATTTACCGTTCAACTCACTGTTCACATGTTCATGGTTCAATTTTCCTGACTGCTCCCACTGATTTATTATGTAACCATAACGACGGTCACGAGGAGCCGCAAGTAGGAAAATTTTTGTCCCGACGTTAATTGCCTTTATTTTCTGACACCTAATCTCGTTGAAAGGTAATTCTGAAGATAAAAGCAACCGCTTGGATGAGCAAGACACCTTTGATGGGAGAGGTTGTCACATCAGAACATCAACACTTTGATCATAAATTGTCCATGATGACTGGGATGATTCAGTTGTGACTACGAACCTTGCGTGTTGGATAAACTGTCACACCGGATTTTCACTAGCTTAGCATCGTACGGCGAATGAACCGTCCGACTACGCTGGCTAGTATTTCCCAGATTGCGTCACAAAAATAAGTAAAATAAAATGAAATAAAAACAAATAAAGTTTTTGACAAACCACACCTGCATGTTATTTCAACTTTTGTCCCGACGTTAATTGGCTTTAAATTCTGACACCTAATTTCGTTGAATGGTAAATCTGAAGTATTTCCCAGATTACATCATAAAAAGAAATAAAATAAAATGAAATAAAAATAAATAAAGTTTTCGACAAACCACATCTGTTATGCATGACGTGTGTTCCCATATCGGAATTCCTCGCGCCTTCCACGAAACCGCGCGTCTATTATTTTATTCCCGCTTCCTATTATTTTCAAACAGCTAACGTCTACTGCCCTTGCAATGATAAAATCCAAAGGTAGATGCTTGGGAAGCAAAAGACACCAATACATTGCACAGTACTGCTGCTGTATTTCAATGGTTTACTCAGTGTTGAACAAGGTTGAGTCGCGCAATAAACAAACTCGTTGAGCACGTGTTTCCCTGAGAGCTGTCAATCTCTTATGAGAAAGATGAGACAGCCTGTAGCATGTGGTCACGTAAAGTAATTTTTCCAACAAAAGACATTGTCTAGTTATTTGAAAACCAGAATAAAAAACATAAATTTCAAAGAAGTAAGTTCAGGCATTATAAATCATATTTTCCAGCCATAATCGATCGTTCCCGTACCATTTTTACTGTTTTGGGACGTCTACAAGTAGTTAATATAAGTAAGTTATCAACTAATTTTAACCAAAAAGTTCAAAAGGCGCCAGTTTTATGCGGTATTTCGGAAGTGGGCACTCGAAATGCTGTTTCGGCAAGTCTCCGTACAACGCAAAGCCTGATTCAAGGAAAAGTTGGTATGTCCTGAAAGAAGAAATTTGCGGCTCAGCATTTCGAAAATAGAGTCACGGCGAAGAGAGGCCTAGAAGCTCTTGTGCCGGATGTGCTCAACCTCAGTTATTTACAGCAATTCCGTGTCCTCGACAAGGTCCTTCTTTACTTCAAACTGGAATCGAAAATCCCTAATGCAGGATAGCAAACCATGATGAATCTAACGAAGTTAGGAAGAACAGTGGTGAGTTAAAGCAAATTGTTACCGTGTATATTGATTATCTACTACTTTCTTGGGGAGACAGACGTTTCATTTTCTCAAAAGATCTTCGAGCACGCGAACGAAAATGTAAGCCGCCGGACCTGGCCGGGACGCAAGAGGGTGGGGGTGAGGAGACAAAATTTATTTTCCTCACACTCGTTAAACTGATCTTCGCAGAAAAACAAACAAACAAAAAAAGTATGTGGACAGACTAGACAGTAGCAGCCATTCAAGAGCAAATAATCCGTTGTTTAGATGGCCTTCACAAGTGGTCACCAATTAAGGTATGAGAGGGGTGGGGCTAGGCTGGAGTGCTGGCAGGAGGTACATGAAGGTCTCGTCTGGTTCAAGCTATAGGCATTGTAGTATTTTTTGAGTCTTGGTACTTTCTCGTGTTATCCCTAAATCAACCTATGCCTACTGTTTTTATTCATTTTTCTGTTAATAAATTTATGTTTAAAATCATGGTTAGTAAGTTTTACCTGACTAAATTAATAAGGAAGAAATGAAATTTCATAATTCTTACATAAAGGTCACATTACTTTTGTTTATATTTTTAACTAGAAAATTGTGGTGCAAGCATTCTTCTTAACAAGAATCAGATCATCCTTGAAGAGAAAGTGCCTCCTTAGCAGATCACGTGGACCTTTGAGGAGGCAAACTACTACAGGAAGAAACTGATGCTCTATATACTTACCTAAGTTTTCAGCGACACTGACAACTAACCTCAATTGTTTGTAACCTCGCATATAACTGAGAGTAACAATTATAATAACCACTCCACCATTCTAACAAACTTGTAACTTCGTGGGTAGCATATAGTTACCTGAGAGTCGCAAGTTAATAACCACTCCACCATTCTAACAAACTTGTAACTTCGTGGGTAGCATATACCTGAGGGTTGCAAGTTGATAACCGCTCCACCATTCTAACAAAATTGTAACCTTGTGGGTAGCACATACCTGAGAGTTGCAAGTTAATAACCACTCCACCATTCTAACAAACTTGTAACTTCGTGGGTAGCACATACCTGAGAGTTGCAAGTTAATAACCGCTCCACCATTCTAACAAAATTGTAACTTCGCGGGTAGCATATACCTGAGAGTTGCAAGTTAATAACCACTCCACCATTCTAACAAAATTGTAACCTTGTGGGTAGCACATACCTGAGAGTTGCAAGTTAATAACCACTCCATCATTCTAACAAACTTGTAACTTCGTGGGTAGCACATACCTGAGAGTTGCAAGTTAATAACCGTTCCACCATTCTAACAAAATTGTAACTTCGTGGGTAGCATATACCTGAGGGTTGCAAGTTAATAACCGCTCCACCATTCTAACAAAATTGTAACTTCGTGGATAGCATATACCTGAGAGTTGCAAGTTAATAACCGCTCCACCATTCTAACAAAATTGTAACTTCGTGGATAGCATATACCTGAGAGTTGCAAGTTAATAACCGCTCCACCATTCTAACAAACTTGTTAGTTCGTGGGTAGCATATACTTGAGTGTCAAGTTGCTTTTTGATCTTAATGTTGGATCAGTTGTCAGAGAAACTCTTAAAAGTTTATCATCTCAAGGTAGGAAATTTTTTTTCCTGGGAATGCGCAGTGGCAGATGTACAAAGGACAAATACAGTGGATGGAAACAATTGCTTAATGATTATTTGGCTTCCTGTTATTCACTGACTCGTTATTTCCCTCGTCATTGGTCATTCAACCGGCAATCATTCTGACCCTGCTTCAAAAAAACTATTTCTGTCTCATGGAAACGATGTCCCGTCTTCTCTGCATGCTTAGTTAAAGATCTGAGAGTTGTAAACCCACGCAGGCAAGTTACACATTTTCGTTTTAAACGACGCCGGCATTTCAAAACAAAAGGCAAATGTTACAGATCACATTATCCCGTTATTTAAATGCCTAACAAAATTAAGGGCGCCTAACAGGCTGCACACGTTTCTAGTAGCTCCGTTAATCTATTTTCGTTTTTTAAAATTTTCTACTTCTTAGTTATATTAGTTAATAGTGCCAACGATATATTTGTTTCGGTGTGTTTTCCTTTTTGGTATGGCGACGATGTATTCGAGAATCGCTCTGCTTTCGATATTGGAATCGATGTCGAAAGTTCGTCTTGAGTCTCAGCTCTGGCGTGCTCTGAGTCAGAATGGAATTTCACGACTGCAACCTACGCGCCGAGGATGCAGAGCCGGGCGGAGGAAAGTGAAATCTCTTGATATCCGCGGGGAAACATGGAAGCATTCTATGCTCTTGGATAGTGAAACTTTTAAGAGTTTAAATGATTTTGGGCACCAAGACAGAGGACATTTGCATATTTCTTCGAGTAACTTATTAAATATTCAAGTTGACACTTCTGGCAGTGGCAATCATAACAATAGCATTCTCGCTTCTCGCCCGGCTGTTTCTATGATAGATCCAACTCCTGATACGGGCTCGCAGATGACCCAAAGTGAGCGGCCGCTACTGGAAAAGTCAGCTTACCATGTACCGAAGATTATGGTTACAAATGTAATGTCCTTAGCGCCCAAGATTGATGAGGTACAAGAATTTATTCATCGAAGCAAGGCCGGTCTTGTGTTCATTACTGAAACTTGGCTGAAATCAAGTATCCAAGATTCTGTTATTGACATTTCTGGTTATACCGTTCTGCGAAAGGACCGGTCCTTAGATAACCACGGCGGGGTTTGCATCTACTTGAA
Organism: Pachyseris speciosa; assembly: GCA_016490735.1. Lineage (NCBI taxonomy): Eukaryota > Metazoa > Cnidaria > Anthozoa > Scleractinia > Pachyseridae > Pachyseris > Pachyseris speciosa. The sequence goes on from JAEMWC010000300.1 coordinate 436,863, forward strand.
GGATGATGCCTTTAAATACAATCGGCTTGATGAACTCTCGTGCTGTGATGAACATGAAACGTTATGGGTACAGCTACGCCCTCCTCGCGCGCCTTCCAAGGGGCTTTTCCTCTCTAATCGCCGCTGTTATATATCATCCCTTCTGGACAAAGCCCGAAAACGATTTAATGCGTGATCATTTATTCAAATCACTCTCCTTAGCTGAGTCTAAATTTCCCAATTGCGCTTTGATCGTGGCTGGCGATTTTAATCGCCTTGATGTCAAGTCGATACAACGCCACTTCCGTCTGAAACAAATTGTAAAGAAGCCTACAAGAAAGAATGCAATTCTGGATTTGGTGCTGACTAATTTGCACGAATTCTACGACACTCCACAATCGTTTCCACCTTTTGGCCTCTCTGACCATAATACTGTCACTGCGGATGCAAGGGCTAGAGACACCAATAATAATAATAATAATAATAATAATAATAATAATAATAATAATAATCACTTTATTTAAGTCTCAAATGTATTTAGCCGAGCACAGATGCACTACTAATTGGGGAGACTAAATCAAATCAACTCTAAGTAAATTAAATGAAATCAAATGTTGGTTTTTGGGGAGAGGGGAAAACCGGAGTACCCGGAGAAAAACCTCTCGGAGCAGAGTAGAGAACCAACAAACTCAGCCCACTTATGACGCCGAGTCCTGGAATCGAACCCGGGACACATTGGTGGAAGGCGAGCGCTCTCACCACTGCGCCAACTCTGCTCCCCCAATGATAGCACTTCAGTCAAGGTAGTACTTAAGCGAGACAAACGAGCAAGCCGAAAAGCCGAACTAGGCCGATATTTAAATTCCAAGGACTGGTCCTGCTTGTTCGCGAACGCTGAAAACTGCCAGGACATGCTTAATGTATTCTAGGAAGTGATACAAACAGGACTGGACTGCCTGATGCCTATGGAAACAGTCCGTGTCAATACATCTGATGTCCCATGGATGACCCAGCACTTGAAATGCCTTATATCGAAAAGGCAAAAGGCTTTTCACACTCATGGTGCGGAATCAGCGCAGTACAAGTTTTTTAGGAACATTGTAAATCGCGAGAGGAAAAAGTGCAAAGGGAACTTCTATAAGACGAAAGTTGCGCATGCGAAGGATGAAAATCCAAGGCTATGGTGGAAAGAAGTGAGGCGGCTCTGTGGCGCCAAGTCCCACTCAGGCGACTTGAAACACCAGATTCAAATAGAAGGTGTTGAGGATCTGTCTGATCAGGATCTAGCTAATATGATCAACAAGGCTCTTTTGGAGCCTCTTGAGGAGTATCGCCTGACGCAACCACTGGTCAAGTTACCCATTGAGATTGATACGCCAGAACTACATGAAATATCGGAATTACGGATTCTACGTTTACTATCCAAGCTCAACTCATCAAAGGCGAGTGGCCCGGACGAGGTGCCAAATTGGCTCTTGAAGGAATACGCGGATTTTCTTGCTTTCCCAGTCAGCAAAATCATCAATGCGTCACTTAAGGAGCAGTGTTTGCCACACATATGGAAACTTGCTGATGTGACCCCTCTACCCAAGAGGAAACCTGTAGAAGATCTCAAGAAAGACTTGAGACCAATTTCACTGACTGCATGCCTCTCCAAGGTTGCAGAGGAATGTGTCGTAAGTGATTACGTCAAGCCAGCCGTTTTGAGAGTTTTGGATCCTAACCAGTATGGGGCTGTGCCGAACTCCTCTACAACTCAAGCTCTGATTCACATGATTCACCGATGGGCACAAGGGACTGACGGAATTGGCGCCACCGTGAGAGCCATACTATACGACTATAGGAAGGCTTTTGATCTTATAGATCATGACATTTTAGTTAGGAAGCTGACTGTCTTGGACATACCCAAACAGATAATTAATTGGATCATAGATTTCTTATCGGGTCGTTCTCAGCGAATTAAACTTGCGAAGGGTTGTTTTTCCGAGTGGGAGTCAGTTCCGTCGGGCGTCCCACAAGGAACAAAGTTAGGGCCGTGGTTATTTCTCGTGCTTATTAATGATCTTGAAGCAAGTAGTGGCATAAATGCCGAAATGTGGAAATATGTCGATGACACTACGACCTCAGAGGTTGTCATCAAAGGGAAGGCAAGTATTTCGCAAAGGATAGCTGACCGTGTAATGGAATGGTCCTCTGAGAATAGAGCACAACTGAATAATGATAAATGTAAAGAGCTTCGAATTAATTTCAGTAAACAGAAGCAGGAGTTTCCTCCAATCATAGTTAATGGGAAAGGTGTAGAGACCGTAAAGTCTGCAAAACTCCTAGGGGTTACCATCAGTGATGATCTGACATGGAATGAGCATGTAAGAGAGGTTGTAAAAAAGGCCTCTAAGCGTTTGTATTTTCTGGTGCAGCTTAAGAGGGCGAGACTCCCGACAAGTGAATTAGTATTATTCTATTGCACTTGCATTCGATCTGTACTTAGCTATGCTGTACCAGTGTTCTATTACTCGCTGCCATTGTATCTAAAGACGGAACTGGAGCGTGTCCAGAAAAGGGCACTGGCTATTATTTTCCCGGGGATAGACTACAGCGATGCTTTAGTCAGCACTGAATTACCAAGTATTGAACGTTACAATGAAAATATTTGTAAGAAGACTTTTAATTCTATCTTAAATGATAAGAGTAACCGGCTAAGAAATCTTTTACCTTCAGCCCACAAGTCGTCTTATTCTCTAAGACGATGTAGGCGGTTTGAAACACCAAGGTGGAAAACAAATAGATTTAGGGATACATTTTTAATGAAATCTTGTATTGAGCATGATATTATATAAATATAGTTTTTATTAATTTTAATAATAGTTTTTATCATTCTACAGTATTCAATTTCACTTTTAAGCTTATTATTATTCTTACTTTTATCGTATTATTAGATATTCTATTACAATTACTGTAAATACGCAATTCAGCCCTTAGAGGGCTGCCATGTATTTGTGAAATAAACCTACCTACCTACCTACCAGGCAATGAGCAGTGTCTGCGCGAGAAGCGTAAAGCGTTTGGTGCCAGAAGTTTGACCGAAAAAAAATTTTTCTTCCGAACCGTGTATAAATATATTTCAGTCGTAAAAATTCGAAACTCCCCTTTTATTTACATTTTCACTCAAAAAGCGAAGTAGAAGTAGAAATTCGGTCAAACGATTCCGGTTGAATACCTCTTCGAACACCATTCATGAGACGAAAAGGACGTCAGCCAACAAACTGAAGTACCTTAAAATTTACGCATTTCTGTCAATTCTTGCTGTAATTACTTTGCGTTGCAACGCCATGGGACACAATCACTTTTCTCATACTTAATTAAAGTCGCTTAACGACAGGGGAATGTCTCGTTGTTATTGACGTGTGGTTTGGGGATCCCGCGGTTCTTTAACACCTTCGATTCCGCTCACCAGGCAAAGGTATTCCTGGAATTTACCATTACGTTCCAAATTCTTTGATGTGCCGCATCTGCCCGTGCAAAAATTTCCCCTGATGCGGCTCCTCGTGCTCTTCACATGTGAAGATAACATGTTATCTTCACATGTGAAGATATGAAGTTTTCGCGGGAAAGCTCACTTGGTATTTCACTGGTGTTTATATAATAATAATGGATATCTGATGATAGATAGCTCTCGACTTTCATTTTGTGTGGCGTATCATGTCGCAATATTTTTTTCCCTTTTGTCAATTCGTCGCTAAATCCGTATGGGTTATTGGCCAAGCATGAGGTCAGGATTGCGAGATATTGGCCAAGTTCTTTTTTTGCGTCTTTATGGACCGAGACAAAGTCGAGGTCTATAAACACGCAAAAAAAAAGAACGAGGCCAATATCCCGCCATCTTGACCGAACAAGCTTGGTCACTAAAGAATATCTTATATAATTCAAAGGACGCTATTAAAAGAAAGTAAAACGCGCAACGAACGGACTATCCCGAGCGGTCGAGATGGCTCCATCTTGACCTCGCGGGTAGCCAATCACAGCAGGAGAATTGACTCACCTTGACCGCTGAAAGAGCCAGTCCTATAATCAACTGGTTTATTGCTGGCGATATCCAGAAATTTTGTCAAATTGCGACAAGGACAATGAGAAGAGTTTTCCGTAACAATGAAACTTCAAGATATGGTATAAAGAAGCCTTGTTGGGCTTTCAATTCCATGGAAGTTTTAATTACCAGTGGCAGATAACGTGAAACAAACATGAAAGAAATCCAGAACAGCAAACTCTCTTGCCATTTGTTGTGTTTGTTTGTTTGTTTTTAAGCTTAGCGACCTCCCAAACAATCCCACAATCGTCCCCGCGCCACTCTCGATCCCAGTCTCTTCCAGTTTGAACTACTTGCAAATGGATAAATAGAAAGACAAAGACGGATAAAAACTAATAGAGCCCTTAACAATGAAACGAAAGATGGCATAAAGAAGACTTGTATGTTTTGTTTTCCCAATGTAGGTCATGTGATGTTACCCTAGTGAACTCCTTCTTTGAAATTCCGCCTTATTCACATGAATATGTACGCAGAATTTATGAAAAGACAAAAGGCAAATCCTCTTGGGAAGATCACATGGTCTACATTGGGAAAACAAAATCTACAAGCTAAAAAGGTCTATTAGCAGTGGCAATTAACGCAAACAAACATATGACAGAATGTCAAAAGAGCACTGAAATCTCCCGCGCCCTGTTTTTTTCTTTTGTCTGAGCGACCTCTCAAACAATCCCACATTCGCCATCACGACACTCTCCAGCCCAATCTTTTCCAGTTTGAATTCATTACAAAATGATAAATGGAAAGACAAGGAAAGACATATATAAACAATGGGGGGAGGAGGGGGAGTAAGCAGAGTGTATTATGGAAAATATGGAAGCGTGCGAATCTTCCTTATCCGTTGATGTATACAATCGATGCAGAAACTAAAGCGTTAATTACACTCATAGCAACTGAGCAGAATAATTAAAGTTAATGTTGGGAAAAGTAATACCCTTGAAGAACACATTTAAATAGCTTTCCCAAAGGTTTTTGGGTGAATGGGAAGACGAAGGTCATTTGAAACATACTGGCTATTGCTGAAGGACAAAGTGTAGCTAGAATGAGAGAATACGTTTTTCCGTTCACCTGAACTGTAGAGAACGGAAAGTTACGGGCAACAGGTTATCGGATGATTTCTTTAAAATTAGTAAAAGTACTGAACTTGGCTGGACAGCAAAGAACAATTCCGTTTGTATCCTTTGGTCTATAAGTCAATAATGCGTTCCCGAGATGCTGAGTTATTGCTTCCAGACGCTCGAGTGTAACGTGAGTCTGTTCCACGCTACCCACGCAAACACTGCGTGAGCAGATGCCTCGCTCTCCGCGGGTGGTGTTTCCTCTAGCACCGAAATAGTGACAGGAGTCAGTTATGAGAGGGGAATTTGTTGTGAGGGGACGCCAGAAAGGAGTGAGTGATCGATTTTTCTCATGCAAAATTCGTATCACCATTACTTGTAATGAATAAACGTTGGACGATGTTTTCTTGTGGTCCTAAAACACGAGAAGCAGTTTGGGAGATTGACTAAGCCTACGATTTAATAATGACCCCCAAAGAAGGCTAACGGGTGAACACAGTGTAGTATAAACCGACTTCCGGTTGCTGATAACTGTGACACAACAGCGAGATGCTGTCGTGTAATCACGAACGGTGAGCTAGAGATTCCAGCAATTTTCTTATTCTTCTGCGAACTCAATGCCAAGCTAGAGGCTCGATTTTAGTGCGCTCACCAGGAGAGCGTATTTCTATGGTGACAGTCACGAAAGGCGACGCATTGCGGTCAGGCACTGATGAGTTAATTAGTTTTCACAAATGCCTTTGCACACCTCAAGTGTGTTCATTAATTCGAACCTGTCTGTTTCTTTGTTCTTGTTGTCGATTTCAGTGGAACGGAAAAAACAGACTTTAATAGTTAATATCTAGCAAAGGTAAATTTGATCAGTCTATTTTCGGTAACTCTTCGCTTTGTTCAGTGTTGGAAAATCATGGCAATCGTGGCAACATAGCTACACTTTTGCTGGCCCAATCTCGTTGCTCGCGTTAAAAGACCTGGTATCGTTAACAATCGTTCGTGCACCAAATATTTAAGCGAAAATGTTCAGTTTATTTCGTGATGAAATCCGCCGGGTAAAAATCACCGATCTTCATGATGGAAATGGAGGCCCATTTTGGAAACAATGGTTCAAGGATGTTGATGTGGCGATCGACTGTGTTTAGTGCCGTGCTTGCCGGTAATAAGCTTATGAGCCTCACAAATGCCTCTGTACCGGACATCTTGCGAGCAGATGCTTTCGTCTCTCTGAAGAGCGCCATAAACAGCCATTAAATATACTAACCAGTGATGGACCCAAATCAAAGTCATCGAATTTAATATCACTGTGATATAAACCATTTGACGCAGAATCAAACGATGGACGTACAAATCAAGAAAACCTCTCGACAAACATCAAGAGAAAGTAAAGAAAAGAAAAGCCCGCCAAGATTCAGAAAGCGCGCCAAAACAAGATAAGTATAAGCAGACTAATTAAGAGCTTTATAAATAACCAGTAAGCTAATTCATGAATAAATTACTTTGAATCAATTTCTTTAAATTGAACCAACATTTCCTGCAGCATCTTAAAGTGGATGAAATGTCCGTAGAAATAACAGCTCTTTAATTACAACATTTTAAATCTAATAGCTTAATACTGTAAGGGTTTCCGCTCCCTCTTAAGTTTACAGGCGGCCCGCCCATACTTTTGAGGTGATGAGATCCATCCCTAGCTAAATATTCCAAATTATTATTCTTTAAATTCAACATTTTAAATGTAATGACTTAAAATTGTAAGGGTTTCCGCTCCCTCTTAAGTTTACAGGCGGCGCGCCCATACTTTTGAGGTGATGAGATCCATCCCTAGCTAAATATTCCAAATTATTATTCTTCAAATTCAACATTTTAAATCTAATAGCTTAATACTGTAAGGGTTTCCGCTCCCTCTTAAGTTTACAGGCGGCGCGCCCATACTTTTGAGGTGATGAGATCCATCCCTAGCTAAATTTTATAAATAATTGTTCTTTAAATTCAACATTTCTAATGTAATGACTTAAAACTTTAGGGGTTTCCGCTCCCTCTTAAGTTTACAGGCGGCGCGCCCATACCTTTGAGGTGATAAGATCCATTCCTAGCTAAATTTTCCAATTAGGATCGTAAGGGCTTCCGCTCCCTCTTAAGTTCATTTACAGATGGAAACTAAGAACGGAAACCACGCGCTTTTAAGTGTGAAATAACTTCCCCTGGCTGCTTATTTTTCTGCATGCGTCCCAATTGCCCTTAACTAAAGCAAAAGCAGCATTAAAATGGAAGATGATCCTCGCAATTGTGATCGCAATTTATGTCCCATTCTCGCTCATATGTAAATTCCAAAGCAATTTTCAATAAATTATTTTTCTGATGTTAGCCGGAAGTTCAGAGAATTGGCAAATTGTACTTAGATCTCATGAAGCGTATACCATCCGAGGTCAACCGCATATTTTGGTGTGTGCCAAGTGTGCGAAGAAAGCACCATTTTGCTTGGTTCTGCAAGCCCACGCTGCTGAAGCCTGCGGTGGCTGCCTCCACAGGAATCATGATCATCAGCAACGATGCACACGAGCGAAACTCCAATGGAATCTTCACTAATGGAAAACAATATGGCCAAAGTGACAGGATCGTGATTATAGGCTTTGGAAAAAGTATCCAAATCTCTCATCGCGGCAAAAGACAAACGACCTTAGTGTGCTTCAAGACATAGCTATAGCTAAAAATTGAGTTAATTTTTAATTCGGAATGAAGTGGCAATTTCTTCGTGATTTGCGACGTACAATCGTTTGAACCATTCATAATTGTATCTTATCTGTTGCCCGGCGTTCTGAGAGATAGATCTGTTTTCGAGTCGAGCACTTCAAACTACGCCAGTGGTCAACCCGATTGCGCAGCAAACCGATTTGGTGGTTTTAAGATTTAAGAAGGTGTGTTCCGAGACAGGACAGGACGGAAACTAGCAAACTTTCGGCGATGATACAGCTCTGTAAAATTGTATAAATTTTAAAGCACTTTTTTTATTTGTGGTACTTGCATTTTAACCCAATTTCTCTGACGGGCTTCTTTTGTAAATGCTACTTACAAAAACCCGGAGTTCCTTTTAAATCACTTTCGATTTCTGTTTTTGGAAACCGTGCTGGCCCTTGCATCAGGAACCCGGCCAGACCGGGGTAGACCGGGGTCAAAGCTCGGCCTGAAAGCCGGGGTCAGCCCGGCTTGTGGCCGGGCTTTGGCCGGGCTGGCCAGGGGATAAAAAAACCGGGGAAGCCCCGGCCACAGGGCCAGCCCGGCCTGGCCTGGCCGCGGTTGGCCGGGGCCAAATTTGGGAAAGAAAAAGCAAAGCGGGGTAGGGCTTTGGCCGGGTTGGCCAGGGGATAAAAAAAACCTGGGAAAACCACGGCCACAGGGCCAGCCCGGCATGGCCTGACCACAGCTGGCCGGTGAGTTTAGCAGCAGAGGTGTAGGGTTTACCAGTGGCGACATGGAATATGTTCCACCCTGCCAGGCCACAAAAATGTACACAAGCATTAATATGAGTATTAGAGCAATGCTGATTCAACAGTCAGTTTAAGCATACCAAACTAATTTATAATGTATTGGTCATTAAATGTCTTTCAGAAAGGGGTACTGTCACTCCCATTCTTGTTATATATGTTGAGATTGTGAAGAATTATAACTTAGCTCAGCCTGTTAAACATGAAGAGGTTAAGACTTCAAATGATTTGCTGCAAGGAAAATGAACAAATATCATGGTGATTTTTCCCAGACACAATGATAAAAGTTGAAAAAGAACTTTTTTAAGTTGCAATCCATGTTCTTCTTGTCATCCATGGCCATACACAACCGCAAATAGTTTAAATGCACATAACAAGTACTACATAAGAAGGCTGCAAGAAATTAAAGGTTCTATTGTTACAATTAAATCTTTGGGTTTATCCAAATTTTGTGACAGTGCCCCTTTAACAATGTGTCTATCACAAGTTTTTTTCAATACACAATGTATAAGACAAATGACTTTCTTTGAAAATGTTATCAGAGAATAAGATGAGAAATAAAATTGCATAGTCTGATCTCATAAAATAATTATAATTTTTGTTTTGGTTTCCCTTAAAAAATAACTTTGAGAATTCATAGGAATTCCCAAAAATTTTCTAAGAATTCCTAACATTTCCAAAGCATCTAAGATATTTATGGCCATAATGCTAAGATAAAATGTTGTCTTTGAGTGATGAAAGCAAAGGATGAGATTTGAGGCTGTCCAACAATTATTTTTATTTACAATAAGCAAATTACACTTCACTCAAATTAATCATGACTTCAAATCATTGAAATATACGCAGGAACGGAATTTGTTTTTTCTAAATTTTTACGTACACAATATCAGGTAATGTCAAGCGTAGTTGTCTGAATCACAGATTTCTAATAAAATAAATTTCTAACAATATAAGCTTAAAGCTTAAAGGTAAGTAAAAATTAAGGTTTAGAAACTTGTGTATTCAAGCGAAAGCGGATCTAGATATTTATACATTTGAATTTTAAAATTTACATGAACTGGGGCAAAAATGAGAAGAAAAATGGTAAACAGCGGACTTAGCTTATTGATTCAATTTTTTGTGCTGTTAACACAGAGCTTTCTTTGCTGCTCGCGGATGAGTTTGTCAACAATGTACCACCCCAGCTTGCTCCATGATGTCTAAAATAAAAACACGATTTCGTCAGTGACCATTTATTACATTTAGAGGTTCTTGACTGGTTTAGTCACTAGATCTAGAGTACTCGAGTACTCAGAATAATCTAAGACCGGCTGCTGAAATTAACTTGATCTGTACTTTTAAAATAACCTTGCGTTCAAAATATTCGGTACCGATTCAAAGACCTCAAGACACGACTGTCGCCGTGATGGATTGCATACACTGTTCTCGAAGAGCACAGTTTCAGTTATGCGATGGTTTTGTTCTTTCAGGTCTAATACTGTGTCGTTGACAAGTTACAGCCTTTTATAATTTAAGAATTTGTTTGCACTTACCCAAATCTCTCAATGGCTTGCCTGCCTTTCATTCTATCGTACCGGCTGATACATTCACAGTGATGCCTTCATTTAGTTGCACGTCGGCGCCACAAACTTGCTTTCTGTTTACCACGCTAACGCTGTTTTAATTCTCCCACTGAACCACTAAAAAAACATCTTCGAGATGGGAAATATAAAGCCGCGGCTTAACAGTTATTCGCACAATCGACCAACAGAAAAGACAATTCAAAGATGGGCGCCAAAAGTTCTTTCGACGAAAGTCACGTGAAGATTTCCACGCTGTCATTGGCTGTTGCTGAGTAACTTCCGCTGGATTGCCTGATTGTGGTCTTCAGAGAAACATAAGCTCGCAAAACATGTTCGCTCTCCTCTGATGTTAATCCTTATTTCACTTGGACCTTTTCGAATTGTTCATCGGGGATATGAAGCCATTTTCTGGCGGAGATTTTGACGAAAACACACTTTATGGAAAGAGTCATCTTCAGCTGAGGATAAAACATGTTTTAGTCGTCGAACATTGTCGAATATCACTAATGATTCTGTTCATGGTGTAGGTGAGAAAAATTATCTCTCGCTTAACTCTTGTTTTTACGTTCTTTTCATTTCAAGGGTCTTTCTAAATTTAGCGTCTTAAGTTTCATTAGCTTTTGAGATAAGTCACTGAGTAAATGTTTGACTTTACGATTGTGTGATTTTAGGATTGTGTTTTGTTTTATATTAATTTGTCTTTTTGCCTTGACATTTAAGTTATTTAAGTTAACCTTGTGTTTAATTAAGTAGCACTTTTTGTTTAGGCGTAATTATAAATTTGTTTCCTTGGAAGAAATAAAATCTTGATCTTAAAGATTCACAAAACGTTGCAGCCTTTCTTTTAACTAAAGTGGTGGAGCTTTGATATTAACTTCAATTTTATACTCTCAAATTTTTATAGTCTCTCTCTTAGTTTATGATTGATTCCGAGACATTCGATTCTCAGTAATATTCTGTTTGGGAGCAGTAATATGTTCAAGTGTGACATAATTAGTTGCTATAATTGCTTTTGTAGATTTTTTGTTACATTTATGTGAAAACCAACAATATGTCTATCATTTTTGTAAAAAAAAAAAAGTTAGCATATGTATTTTAGCAAAGAATTCCCTTCATGGGACAGCATGGCCAAAGATGCCAGGTTTGGCTGCAAACTTGTTATACCTTTTTAGGCCTGGAAATCCAAGAAAGCCTGGCTTAAATCTTGAAGGCCAGGAAGGCCGGGCTTTTTTGACCAAGGTTGCCAAGAAAGCCCGGCCTTGGAACTAACAAGGCCACGAAGGCCAAGCTTTGGTGGCCAAGGATGCCGAGAAAGCTTGGCTGTGGCCATGCTTGCCGGGCTTTACCAGGCCGCATTTTCCCGGTAAGCCTGGCCAAAAACCCGAAAAGCGTGGCCTGGCCAGGCTTTGCCAGGCTGGCCGGGATTTTGGCCGGGCTCCTGATGCAAGGGGGGTTAATCGATAGTGACAAGAGATAACTGGAAACTGATTTAAAGCTAGCCAAATTAACTTATGTTGACAGGTATAAAACATGACTGGAGCTCTTTGAGTAAATGGCGTCTTCCTTGAGAACAATGGAGTTGATTGATAGCTTAATTATAATCTCCCACAAATATTCAGTGAATGCGGCGTTCTACGCCGCTTTCGCAATAAAATCGAGGCTCTAGCTTCTCATGCGGCGGGGTCCATTCAGCTCAGAGAGGTTTGCACCAAATGTTTGGTTATTTTCGTCATAAAATGACACCTGGTCTTTTTCAATTGGTAGTATTTCTGTAGAGATGAGGAAACATGGCTTTAAACCAATCAGAGATTGCGTTCAATAAAGACTACTAGACACGTATGTTGACAAACGTTCTTTAAGTTCGGTCAATTAATTTCCTTTTCGTTCGGTGAACTAACGAAGTCGTTCCTTGGTCCTACAAACAAGTTGGTGAAGCATTTTCATCCCTAGGGCACCGTTTGGCGCATTTCATTCAAACAAAGATCAATCTAAATCCTTCAGGGTGGAGTGAAAATGGCCGACCAGTTCTGCAGTTACCATGTGAAGGGACTTGAACGTCTCGTTGAATTTGATAAAAACATCGTGCTGTCGTTGTCCGTTTTACACTTCATCTTTTCTCCCGTGGCAGCGCTTGGTAATGCTCTTGTTATCCGCGCCCTGTGGAAAGCCTCATCGATACCCGGTAATGTGAGGAAGCTGTTCCTGAGTCTTGCTTTCTCTGATCTCGCCGTTGGATTGTTTGCCCAGTTAATATATGGAGTAATGTTAAGGATGGCGGTAAATGAAAACTATAACTTAAACTTACTCTGTCCAACGTTTCTACCTCTTTGTTCTTTTCCATCAATTCTTTTCGCTTGTGCATCATTTCTAACTGTAACCGCCGTTGCTTTCGATAGACTTCTCGCCATTTCTCTTCACTTACGATACAATGAACTAGTTACTTCAAAGCGCCTCATAGCAGCCATAGTGTCAGTATGGCTCACAAGTGGAGTTGCTGCTTCCGTATTTGTTTCTCTTCATAAGCTCAGTGCTGTCGTAATTGTTTTCATTGGATGTTCTGGTTTTCTCCTGACAACAGTGGCATACATTCACATTTACAGAGTTGTGAGATATCATCAGAGTGAAATAGAAATGCAATGCCAGCAACCAAATGCACAGGCAATGGAGCTCCTCCAAGAAAGGAAGGCCACCTTTAGTACTTTGTACTTCTATTTAGTTTTTGTCGCTTGTTATCTTCCGCATTTATGCGCTGCAGTGTTGGTAATAGCAGATGACTCTCAAATTTCGTTTTGGATTAGTTTTTACTCCACATTTTTCTTCGTTCTCCTGAATTCGTCGTTAAATCCTGTAGTTTATTGCTGGCGATATCGAGAAATTCGTCTAATTATGGAAGGCGTAGTGAAGAAAATATTGCGCACCACCGAAGCTTAACATGAAATTAACACGCTATGTAAATTTTTTATTTCTGTCAAACTTGTCACTACTGATTTAGTTGTACAGTTTGCATTCAGCAACGATTTTAAAAGTGCACTGTGGTTGACTGCAGGAGAAAATTAATCGAGTCAGTAGCTTATGAATATTATTAAACACAACTAAAAGACAATGTTTTTCCTTTCCCTGAACCTAGAGGAAAGAGATTGATATAAAAATAAAACAATTAATAAACAGTTAACTAGGTGAGTTTTCGAACGATCAAACACATTTTGTTGCTGATTTAGAGCAGTAAATAACCCTGAATAAAGATTGGCAGAGAGATGAGTTGTAGCGAGATGCAACGGCGAAACGGCCGACACCCAGACGGTGTCGAAAGAAACGGCTGGACTTTTCTGCGAGCACTTTGTCCTAGGCTCTCCATCTGTTTACGTTCTCTTTAGGACCGAAGGCATCCCCGCATTCTTATTTCGCGGCCGTGATAGACCAAAAAAACAAAATCAATAAATCAATACGGGCACAAAAACTAGAACGTCGCACAAAGTTGCACAAAAATATGAAAGAAAGGAAAGAGAAAGGTGCTCCCTTCAATGTCGTCGAAAACCTTCACCATAACTAGTGAGGACGCAACATTTCTAATAAAACATACGAAGTATAAACAACGCTAGCGCCAGTGAAATTCCGGGGAATTCATGTGAAAGTACCTACCGCGGTCCACCGGAAGTTATTCGGGAAGACTGACGGAGGCAGATGGCCCGCACCTGTAGGCGGTTGTCCTGGCGCAAATACTTAAGACAATGCTGAAAGGACATGTTATAAAAAGACATCAACAAATTGTGTTTATTATTTATCACTTTGCATAACCGGTATGCTCTTTACTTTCATTAATTTTAAGTAATGTTTAATAAGTGAGCAGGAATGTTTTATCAAGTTTAAACACGAGGCACAGCGGAGTGTTTTAGGACTTGATAAAACACGAATTGCGAATTTATTGAACGGCTTAAAAAGCTTTGCTGTACATTTATTTCTTCTTCTACTAAAATTTAGATTTTAGATTTCCCTTTATCAGGTATAAAGACACTCATTAAAAATTAATTTCTTTTGTATTTCCTTCATGAATTATTAATTAGCTTCTTAACGTTAGTCTTTCCACGCTACCCACACGAACACTGCGTGAGCAGATCCCTCGCTCTCCGCGGGTGGTGGTTCTTTTTAGCACCGATTAATGGAATAGTCATGACAATAGTGACAGGGGTCAGTTATGAGAGGAGAATTTGTTATGAGGAGACGCCAGGAAGGACTGAGTGATCGATTTTACTCATTCAAATTTCGTATCACCATTACTTGTAGTGAATAAACGTTAGACGATATTTTCTTGTGGTCATATGAACACGAAAAGCAGTTTGGAAGAAAAAAATCCTGCGATTGAATAGTGGCATCCAAAGGAGGCTAATGGAGTGATACAGTGCAGTATTAACCTACTTCCGCGTTTGTATTACAAATATGTTTGACAACTGCAATAACATCGGCGAGATGCTGTCGTGAAAACACGAACAATGAGCTATAGTGATTCCAACAATTTACTTATTCTTCTGCGAATGCCCATTCAGCTCAGGGAAGTTTGAACTAAATGGTTTGTTATTTTCGCCATGAAATGACATCTCCTCTTTTTAAATTTGTAGTATTTTCATGGAAATGAGGAAACATTGCTTTAAACCAATCAGAGATTGCGTTCACTAAAGACTACTTAACAATTAAGTCGTCAAAACGTTTTCAGCCACACAAAGATCGATCTAAATCCTTCGGTGAAAGTGGCTGACCAATTTTCCAGTTACCAGTTGAATGTAATTGAACTTCTTGTTGAATTTGATAAAACGGCCATGCTGTTGCTATGCGTGTTACGCTTGATCTTTTCTCCCGTGGCAGAGTTTGGAAATGCACTTGTTATGCGCGCCCTGTGGAAAGCGGCATCCGCTAATGTAACTAGAAGTTGCTCCTGAGCCGTCTTGCTATCTCCGATCTTGCTGTGGGATTATTTACCCATTTAATTTTCGCTGTAGTGTTTAGGATGTCAGCGAATGAAAACTTTGACTTAAACGTCCTGTGTCCATTAGTTATCATTGTTTGTACTTTCTGCTCATTACCTCTCGCTTGCGCGTCGTTTCTAACTGTAACCGCCGTTGCTGTCGATAGACTTTTCGCCGTTTCTCTTCACCTACGATACAGAGAACTAATTACTTCAAAACGCGTCATAACACCCATAGTGTCAGTGTGGCTCACAAGTGGAGTCGTTGCTTCCGCATTCGTTACTCTCCGTAAGTACAATGGTGTGGTAACATGTAGCTGTTGGATCTCTTGGGTTTCTCTTCACAACAGTGGCGTACATTTACATTTACAGAGTAGCGCAAGATATCATCAAAAGCAAATGAATGGTCAGTTTCAGCTGCACAGTACCCAAGCAATGCCACTTATCCGAGAACATAAGTCAGCCTTTAGTGCTTTGTGTTTTATGTATATTTTTATCGCTTGTTGCTTTCCGAAACTTTGCACACAATGTTAGTGACAACATATAGCTCTCGAATTTCATTTTGGGTGGCTTTTAACACCACAAGTTTCTTGTCTTTCCTCATTTCGTCGTTAAATCCTTTTGTTTATTTTTCTGTTCTGTGAAACTAGCCAGCACATTTAATTGGTGAGTTAACTTGTCTTAGGTAGAAATTGAATTCAAGAACTTTTGTTGACTGGAGGACATTATTAATTAATTAATTAATTAATTAATTAATTAATTAATTTAGTAGCTTAATATTTGTGGGTACCGACCAATACTGAAAGCGTAACAGGACCTAGAGGAAAGAATAAACAACCAAACAAATGAATAAATAAATAGTTCAGCTCTTCCATAATCAAACACATTTTATTGGCCTTTTAGTTTAGTAAATAATCCTGGAAAACACTGGAAGAAAGGTGCGTTGTAGCGAAATACGTAGGATCGATTGTTCTCTTACTACTTATGACCACAGGAGAAGGTGGCCCGCCTCTATAGGAGGTTGTCCAGGCACGATAACTGACACAACTATTAGAGACAATGGTGACAGATATGAAGAAATAAATATGAAGAGGACATTTTATGAAGACACCAACAACTTTGATTTCTCGCCATGTTCCTTACCTACGATTAACAGAAAAACTAGTTACTTCAGATCGCATTGTAACAGCCATAGTATCATTCAGTGTGTGTATCAAGTTATGTCATTGCGCCGAGCAAATCGCGTTCTGCTCCATAAATGGATTAACCTTGTAGTTGTGATTACTTAATTCATTCCCTGGAAGTTGAAATTACTATTTACATATAATATAAAATAAACATATGACAGAATATCAGAAGAGCAAAACGTTTCGCCCTTTCGTTTGTTTTGTTGTTTTTGTCTTTTCCGCTTAGCGTCCTCCCGAACAATCCCACAAATCGTCCGCGCACCACACTCGATCCCAGTCTCTACATAATACAAACGGATAAACAGAAAGAGCTAGAAAGAGAAAAAGAAACACTCTTCCCTAATTATAGCTTACCGTTAATGTGTACAATTGATGCAGAAAAGTGTGAATATACGATCATACGAGCTGAGCAGAATAATTACAGTTAATCTTGGAAAAGTTATACCCTTGAAGAGCACATTTGAATAGTCTTTTCTTTTTTTTTAGCAAAGGCTTTTGGGAAAATTGGAAGACGAAGGTCATTAAAAAAAAATTCTACCTTGTTGCCGAAGAAAAAAATGTAGCTAACATGAGAGAATTACTTTTTCCGTTCACCTGAACAAGTTATCAAATGATATTTTTATATATCAGTAGAAGTAGTAAAAATGGTTGGGTAGCAAAGAGCAATTCCGTTTGTACCTTTGGGTCTAATGCGTTCTCGAAGTCTCGAGATATTGCTAGCAGACGCTCCAGTGTAACGTAAGTCCATCCACGCTACCCACACCAATGATTACGTGAGCAGATGCCTCGCTCTCCGCGGGAGGTGGTTCCTCATAGAACCGATTAACGGAATAGTCGTGACAATGTCGACAGGAGTCAGTTATGAAGTAAAAGTTGTTATGAAGAGACGCCAAGAAGAAGGCAGGTATTGATTTTACCCATGCATAATTCGTATCACTTTAACTAGAAGTAATGAATAAAAATTAAACAATATTTTACTAGTAGTCATAAAAAACACGAGAAGCAGTTGAACCAGTTTCCGCGTTTGTATGATAAGAGATGTTGTCGTGTGAAACATAAACTGGGGTTTAGCTTGAGCTTCCAGTGCAAAGTTTCTTTACACTTCAGCGAATACTCATTCAGCTCAGGGAAGCTTGCACGAATTTTTCTGGCTTTCACAAAGAATCCTTGCACTGCATCATCACTTAAATTCCATTTCCTGTAACAGTATCGGAAGAGTATTTTTTTAATGTAGCTTTCTCGTTAACTATGACAAAACATAAGGTTTGTTTGTTTGTTTTTTATTGCATTACAAAACATTGCATTACAGAAACACGAAAATTACATCCATATATAGCAAAGCAAATTCACTGTACATATCAAACTAAACTGATCTTTGTCTTTTGGACAAAAACAAACACAAAAAGTACAATCTATACCATGAAAGGTACTTTACGAGAGGGGAGGGGCGGGGGCTCTCGAGACTGCATTTGACTCGTACTACCAGTAAACTAGTAGATACCAATGACCGCGCATGATCGGAACATGCCTGTTCCCCTAATAGAGGGTCTGGATAGGGTTAACTGACAACTGACAAATGGCCAAAAAAACAGCTGACAACTGACAAATAGCCGAAAATTTAGCTGACAACTGACATTTTAAGTCTATTAAGTCGGTTTTACTGACAACTGACAAAAGGCTTTTGGCATTGATATTGGTTTGAAATTCATTGTTGACAGCCTCTTTTGGTTAAAAGATATTACGTTAACCTTTTTCCTTTAGTATTCATTAGTTTAGGATCGTTTTTGGATCTGAACTATCAAGATGAGTTTCTAATAAGTCTTAAAAATTAACCATGTAAAATTTGAGACGTTTGTCCCTAAGATATAAGTAACGTGATCTTCAATTGAAGGCCACGCGTGTCAGGCAAAAAGGTCATAAACGACATAAACCTATAACGGGCCTGAAAGGGAAACGAAATTGCTGCTGGTGGCGTTATTAAAGCTATTGTTGGCTTCTATCGTCTTGATTTCGATGCAACATAAATAAGGATATGTAGACGGCAGAGTCTTTGAATAAGTTTCTGGTGGCATTTCTAGGCTTGAAAGAACTAGCAACAAAATATGGCATCACAGCTAACTCGTTTCGTGTAAACTCGTTTCGTTTATCACTTGATTGTTCAGTCCCACAAGGGTTCTGTCTGTCCCACAAGGGTCCTGTCTGGGCCCCTTGATTTTTGTTATTTATGCTTCCAAACTATTCACGGTTGTTGGGGATCAGCTTCCACACGCACACTGCTACTCTGACGACACGCAAATCTACCTGAGCTTCAAGCCTAACAGTACAACGTCCCAGGAGGACGCAGTTCGTTCGATGGAATGTTGCATCGAGAAAATTAGGAGCTGGCTGATCCAGGACAGACTCCTTATTAATGATGATAAGACCGAGTTTATGATTATTGGAACTCGGCAGCAACTTTGTAAATTGCAGGCTATGAACATCAAAGTAGGTAGTTCAGAGATAAATCCTAGCTCGCGAGTTCGAAACCTAGGTTGCTGCCTCGATCCCAACCTGTAAATGTGTGACCACATCACAAACGTATGTAAGACAGGTTTTTTTTTTCTTGATTAGTGGTTAAATGTACATATGTTATTTTACCTTTTAGACTTGTAATCACCTTTTAAATTGTATTATTTCTAACTTTTTAACTTATTGTAAATATCCTAATTATTTGACTTATTGATTTTTATAGATCTTATTATGTAAAGCGCTATTGATCTTTTTATTGTAAATGGCGCTATATAAGCAATAATTTATTATTATTATTATTATTATTATTATTATTATTACAACAGTACAATAGATTGTTGCGTGCAGATGATGCTCAAAGAGGTAGCATCGAAGTGACATTAGACTACAATGGGGCTGGTATTGCTGGTGCTTGATTGCCACTTGTGAACTACCCAAATGGCATTTCAAGTGCCGGTTCTGTTGATGTTCCAAGGCAGCAGGCTTACTTCTTCATTTGCTCAGTTGGTGTTACTGGTGGTCTGTACGTATGCAGCCTATCATCATATCCTTGAAAGTTGACTTGTTTTTGAAAAACAACTAGGAAACGTGGAATGAAATCAAGATGCTCTGTGGCTTTGGAAACGGAATTGTTCTCATTGACTTAGAAGCTCAAAAGGTCAAGTTTTTTTTATCCGCTTTAGAGAAACAGTTAAGACTTTGGTCGGTTCTTGAGAGGAGGGAACAAGTGACGGAACCGATCAAACATGTTCATAAGAGTCAGGTTTGCGGGATTTGTTCATTGACGAAGACACTTGTTATATAGGTTGTTGCTGCAGGCAATATCAAACTTTAGTTTCTGGACTCAGAGTGGTACTGTGTCATTGTTAAGAGTACCGGAACTCCTCTATTACAGTTTTTGCATTGGCATCCACGCTCAAAGCACAGAGAAAACTGACACAAGTGTCTCTTCAAGATCCTGTAAACAACGTCTTGTGTGTACATGAACACATCAAGAGAACCGTTTCTGAAGTGAAACAAAGACGTAGCACAAAAGAAACCACAGCGAGAATCTTCACGCAGTGTTAAGCATGAGACTTTTATTACTACCTTGCTGAGTCTCAAGATTTTGGGACCATCTCCAGGGAGTCTTTGAAGAGAGTAACAAACTGGGGGCAAAGTGGTTTACCCACGAAAACTCATACTATCAAGTTCCACAGACCAGCATGAATTTTGCTAGTATACAGTTCATATACATCCTCTTCCGTCTGCAGAGATCAGTGCTGAGACTGAAACGGCTATGAAAGAATTCGTTGACGAACATCGTCCTGTAAGACATAGAATTGTCCGAGGTGAAACCACAAAGGACAAGGCAGGGACGGGCCCTACCGCCAGCAGTTTACGCTGACCAATCTGTAGATTGCACGGCTTACGTGGACTTAGAGAGAGAGGCCGAAGATGAGTTGGCACCTTAACATATGCATGACACAACTCATGCAATTCCTTGTAAGAAATTGAGACGAAACAGAAGAAATTTGAGAAAATATGGGTTCTGCATTTAATTATGTATTTTTTCTAAAAATGGACCAGCTAGGAATGTTTTTTCAGGTCTTCAATTAATTATTAACAGCCACTTAACTGACAACTGACAAATGCCTCAAAATTTAAGTGACAACTGAAAAATGGACGAGATTTTAACTGACAACTGAAATTTGCATCCCCCATCCAAACCCTCCTAATACACTATCTCATAAATGTCCAAAGAAGCAGATGGCTCGCACCTGTAGGGGATTGTCCTCAGTGGCGCAATTACTGACGCAAATAGTACAAACGATACTGACAGGATTCAAATATGAAGGGGGTATTTTATGAAAAGACATAAACAAATTCATTTTTTATCGATTTTAACTTTGCATAATCGGTATTTTCTTTATACCATTAATTCTAAAGTTAGATAATTAACAATTATTCACCGAAGTGGAGGATATTTACTGAGCCGCGAAGCGACGAGGTAAATATCCACCACTTTCACCCACACTGAAACTAATTGTTTTAGTATATAACACTCAAGCTGAATAATTACAGGACCAAAACATTACTTTATGTATGACAATATACCGACAAGCGGTCGGAAATTGTAACCTGATCTCGCGCGCCGGCCGCTCGGAGGTGAATAGTACTTGCTAATCACCTCCGAGTTAACCAATCCGCGCGCGAAAAGCACTGTTCACTTGTGTGGTATATACTAATTATTTTTATTTCTGCCTGTACGAGCCCCTGAATACGAGGTGAAAGAGTCATTAAAATGCAGAATGACCCAGCTTTTTCGTTTTATTCTCAAACTGCTCCGCTTATTTTCATCGTAAGGGAGACTTTATCATGGCTGAGCAGCATTGCACTTACTTTTTGAACGGAATTGAAACTATTCGTTCAGTTTCTGGCACTAGCTGTTCTCTTCTCTCTGTGTGTTAAACTCTGACTTCATCTTTTCAGTGTGCCAGCGTTTGTTAATGCTCTTGTTATCCACGTCCTGTGGAAGGCTTCATCGATCGATACGCAGCAATGTAAACAAGTTCTTCCTGAGTCTTGCTCTTTTCAGTCTTTCCGTGGTTTTTTTTTTTTTTTACCCAATTTATGCAGACAATGGTGTTTGGGTGCCTCCCTGCGACTCCACACATGTCTGATATACACGAAAAGACTCGGGTCGTCAATGATGTTGACGACCCGACTCACCGGATGTCGGGTCGTGAAGGTTAAATTACTGCCGGAAGTCAAACGGCGTGGGACGGCTTCAAATATCTCGACGGATCGTGACGATCTGATCAGGTTGTGACGATCCATCATCTGAAAAGTCGACCCGACTTTTGGAAATGTGAGGTGGTGAGAGACGGGAAAAAGCCTCGATGAACACTGGAGGCCGTGACTAGAACAACGCACAGAAATAATGACTGACTGGAATAGCGCTCCGAACTGTTGAATGCTTCGTTCTTCAAGCGTGGCGAAATCGTCGCACGCTTTCAAAAAGCATCCAAAAATCAGGGGCACACCAACGACAAGTTTCGGTAGATATCTGTTCGGTGGAGGGTAATTGGCCTTGCGTTTTCGGCGTCGATTAAAGAGTGCACCCGAATTTTCGTAACTAAAACGTGGCCTAAAAGAAGGATTCGGAATTGGAAAATCATAGCCCCTGAGGTTTTCGGAAAGGTTGTAACTGCTGTTTTTGGCGGTCAAAAACGTCAGCTAGCATTTTCGAAAAGAAAATAGTTCCCTAGAAAGTTCGTGGAAAGTTCATTTTAGCTTGCATTTTCTCAAAGAAAGATTTTGTTCCCTAAAATTATCGGGCAATTAAAATTTCAGCTAGGAAATCCGAACAGATGAACTTCTTCTAGCTTATGAAAACATTACTTTAAACAGAATTCAAACACCACAAGGTAGCTAAAAATGCCTTTCTACAGCTTTTAGTTGATTTGGCTCGTTGGGTGCCCCTGAAAAATGGTGAATATTTATATGCTTCGTTCTTTAACCCACGAGTCCAAACAAGCGCGCATTACTCGTGTATACCTCGTTGTTTAAACCACAAACAGAAAGGCGCAACAAGCGCGCTACACATGTGTATGCCTCGTTCTCTAAGCCACGAGCAGAAAGAAGCGCGCGTTACTCATGTATATGCCTCGCTCGTTAAGCCACGAGTCCAAACAAGCGCGTGTTTCTCATGTATACTCCTCGTTCTTTGAGCCACGAGTCCAAATGCTGCTAAAAAATGTTGAATGCTTCGTTCTCAAAGAGTAGCGACTGAAATAGCGATCTGTGCATAGACAATTACAAACATTTACTAGAATAGCATTCACAATGAGTTCAGAATGTTGCGATTGTTTCGTTCGTCCTAACGAAATAAATACCGTGACAACATGCTGCTCAGAAATGATGTTATGCTTCGTTCTCAATCAAAACAAGGCGCTACACATGTGTATGCCTCTTTCCCTAAGCCACGAGCAGAAAGAAGCGAACGTACGTTACTCATGTATACGCCTCGTTCCTTAAGCCGCGAGTCCAAACAAGCGCGCGTTACTCGTGTTTAAACCACAAGTAGAAAGGCGCAACAAGGGCGCTACATGTGTGCATGCCTCGTACTCTAAGCCACGAGCCACTGACGAGCAGAAAGAAGCGCGCGTTACTCATGTATACGCCTCGTTCTTTAAGCCACGAGTCCAAAATGCAGCTCAAATATGTTTTATGCTTCGTTCTCAAAGAGTAGCGACTGAAATAGCGATATGTGCATAGACAATTATAAACATTGACTAGAATAGCATTCAGAAATGTTGGCCCAAATGTTGCGAATGTTCTTTAAGCCACGAGTCCAAACAAGCGTGCGTTACTCCTCTGTATACCTCGTTGTTTAAACCACATGCACAAAGGCGCAACCGACAGAAACAAGCGCGCTACACATGTGTATGCCTCGTTCTTTAAGCCTCGAGCACAAACAAGCGGGCGTTACTTATGTATATGCCTCGTTCTTTAAGCCACGAGCCGAAACAAGCGCGGGTTACTCGTTTACACCTCGTTCTTTAAACAAAAGTGGAAAAATGCATCTCCCCAGTAGCAGAAATAATAACATGGCGGAAGATCGAAACAAGCGCGCTGCACTTGTGTATGCCTCTTTCTCTAAGTCACGAGCAGCAAGAAGCAAACGTTACTCATGTATATGCCTTGTTCTTTAAGCCACGAGTCCAAACAAGGGTGCGTTACTCGTGTATACCCCGTTGTTTAAACCACAAGCAGAAAGGCTCGACAATAATATCGCAGTCCCCCTAATGAGATGCATTTGTCCACTTGACAACCGCTTTCTCCATTCTAACGACTCGTCCGACTCAACAACACTATCGCAGTGACCCTTGCCATATCTAACTCGCTCAAAAATTCGAAGTACCCC
This sequence comes from Pachyseris speciosa, assembly GCA_016490735.1. NCBI lineage: Eukaryota > Metazoa > Cnidaria > Anthozoa > Scleractinia > Pachyseridae > Pachyseris > Pachyseris speciosa. The sequence continues at coordinate 460,580 of JAEMWC010000300.1, forward strand.
TGATGAGATGCATTTCTCCAGTGGACAATTTGTGTGTCGACTCAACAATATGACGGGTCGTGACGATCCGAGTCGAATCGACTTCATCCGACAACATTTCTGAGCCCCTCTATAGCGTTATGCTAGAATTTTTCTAAGTCTCTTTCCAAATGACTTCCGGTGAGTCGGCTTGTCTTTTCATATGACGAGTCGCGACTATCCGAGTCGGATCGACTCCATCCGGCAACATTTCTGACCCCCTTTATAACGCCAAATGACTTCCGGTGAGTTGGCTCGTCTTTTCATATGTCGGGTCGCGACGATCCGAGTCGGATGGACATTTACAACATTTCGGTATAACCTCTATCGCATTATGCTGGAATTTTTCAAAGTCTCTCGCGAAATGACTTCCGGTGAGACGGGCCGTCAACCACCTCAGTCGATCCGACTCAGATCGGGTGTATTAGACAGCCCTGTGACCTGCGAATGAAACGTATATGTTACTTTGTCCGTCCTTGTAACTGTTTTTCTTCTCGCTTTGAGTCGCTTAGAACTATAACCGCCGTTGTTGTCGAGAGACTTCTCACCATGTATCGTTACCTATGACAGAAAACTAAAAAACGCATTATTATAGCCATAGTATCAGTGTGGGTGGCAAGTTGTGTAGTTGCATCCGTCCGCGTTCAGTCTCCACGCATTAACATTGTAGCTGTAAATTTATTTTTTGGGTTTCTGTCGACAACAGTGGCATACTTTCAAATAATTTGTTCTTTTAGTTTTCGTCTCATGTTATCTTCCGTTTCTGTGCAGTGTAATGTTACTAATAATAGATAGCTCTCCATTTTGTTTGGCTTTATCATGTTGCAATGTTTTTTTCCTTTCCTCGATTGGTCGCTGAAATCGAATTCCTCGTAAGAGTTTTCCGTAACAGTGAAACATAAAGGTGGCATATTATTATATTGTTGTCATTAATAACTGAACTTCGGATATCAGATTTCCAGCATTTTTATTGACTCGCCGGATGCTGTACCTAACACGCGTTAGCAAACAAAGAAAGCTGAATAAATTTTCCCTCGAAACCGGCAGCCATTAAAAATCGTCTCAGCGGAATTCACAAGTAGAAATGCCGAAACTGGAAGCCCCCCTCCCCCCTTGATTGACCTACTCAATCAACAATTCTAGATTAACTCATAAATGTCGACGTTCAATGTTTAGCAATTATCCTTGGACAGATAACTGTGAACCTTTACACACTGATCAGTCGCTACTTACAATTTCAACTTGACCATCGGGAGCAAATCTGATGATTGGCGGAGCGGTATGATGATGATGATGATGATGATGATGATAACTTTATTTAAGTCTCAAATCTCTGTAGCCGAACACAAGTGCCCTACTAATTGGGGAGACTAAAATATAAGGTAAAATCCATTCAACTAAAATCTAGTAAAAAATAAGATTAGATTTAAGAACAAATTCGTTAATTAATGCTAATAAAATAATATTACCCACTGGTTGATTAAAAGCTACATAGTGGAACAGCAAGAACAACATGTATATCCGTCTTCCAGCAGAGAACTTACATCAAATTTTCGTATCATACTTTTAAAGTTGTTCAAAGTTTTTGCTGATCTGATATTTGTAGGCAGTTTTCCCCATAATTTAGGTCCAAGGTAACGCAGAGAATGTTTACCAAATGTTACTGTATTCCATCTAGGAATGCTAAAATCAGTTTGTCTTAAAAAGTAAGAAGTGTCATGAGTATTAAAAATATTGCCAATATAAGCTGGACATAATTTATGTTTGACTTTGTACATAAGGGTGCATACATCTTGCAGGCGTCTGTTCTTTAGTGTTGGTAGTTCGGCCCTCTTGAGGAGTTCTGAGTAGGTTGTGTGATGATCTTTGTACACAGCCCTTAAGCCTCTCTCTTGGAGTCTTTCTATCTTGCGTGAATCGCTGGCTTTACAGAAGTGCCAAACTAATTGACAATAGGTTAAGTAGGGTAGAATCGCTGTTTTGAACAGCACTAGTTTAGCATTTATAGGGATTAGGTTTCTTAGTCGCATAAGCACTCCTATCCTTTGACTGGCCCTCTTACAGATTAAGCTAATATGATCAGTGAAGTTGAGTTTCGAGTCTAAGATAACACCTAAGAGTTCAAGTTTTCCTACTGTTTTTATTTCCTCATTGTTCACACAAATTTTGAATGTGACATCATTTTCGTCTTCACTATAACCAATGCTCATAGCCTGATACTTCTTGAGGTTCCCAGCAAGAAGATTTGCGTCGTACCAGTTGGTGGCGGTGCGCGCGGTTTCTCTGAGCTCTGAGGTAACACTAGCTTGATTATTTCCGATGTGAAACATTTGATGGTCATATGCGTACATCGACAAGCCAGACTTTACAAAAAAGGACAAGTCATTTTGAAATACATTCCACAGCAGTGGACCCAGGGCAGAGCCCTGGGGGCAACCACGACTGACCGTCCTGGACGAGCTTGCGTGACTGCCAATTTTGACTCGATATACCCGGTCGCATAAGTAGCCATTTAAGAGCTGTATCATGCCTTCCTGGAAACCATATGCTTTCAACTTACTGAGTAGCAGTGGGGGGTGGAGGGAATCGAATGCCTTGGACATGTCGGTCGATAAAATGGCTACAGCGACTCTGTGGCTACAGCGACTCTTCCACTAAGTTTATTAGTGTCGTTTCACAGCTGTGAGCTTTCCGATAGGCAGAGGACTGTTCATAAATATTGCCTTCAAAGGCTATTGACACTTGCATGCATATTAGTTGCTCAAACACTTTGTCCACGCATGGTAACACAGTTATGGGTCGGTAGTTTTCTTTAGAATACTTGTCATCTTTTTTATAGACAGGAGTCCAGTCACCACGCTTCCAGTCGCTCGGCCATACTCTCTCCCGTATACACGAGTTAAAAAGATTAGCCAGTGGTTGAGATAATTCCTCAGCTCCTATTTTCATAATTTTTGCTGGAATGCCATCACAGCCGGTAGCCTTATTCGTATCGAGTGACTCTAAGACGGTTTTGACTTGACCTTGCGTGACAGGTGTTACGTCATCAATCGTAGTAATGTTCTTTCTTTGCTGTCGAATTCTTTGAATGCTTTGGTGGTTGTCAAAGTCATCCATTGACGTTAGCTGGGCACCCATACCTCCTATACCATCAGCTATTGTTGCGAAATGATTAACAAGCACCTCGGCAACTTCTTTTTGGTTACTCACGAGGGTTCCGTTTACATTTAGCCTTATTTCCGCATTATTGGCATTCCCTTTTGTGTTAAGAAACGGTCTGAAAGTTTTGAAGAAGTCTCTCGGTCTAGTCTTGAGATCTTGAGCTTTTTTCTTCCAATATTCCTTGATAGCAATTCTTCTTTGTTTAGTTGCTTCGTTTCTAGCTTTTCGCTTGAGCTCCCAGTTCTCTTGTGTTTTATTTTTCAGAAATTTTGCCGTGGCCCTTCGTTTCGCTCTAATGGCTCTTTTCCATTCAGAAGTCATAAATGGAACATCTTTGTCACGAACTCTCATGGTTTTGATTGGTGCCAATTCATTTACAATATCGTTCATAAGCAAATTCCAAGCGTGCGCCTGATCGTCAACTTCATCAAACAGGTGACAAATGTGCCATGGAGCCGTTGATAGGCATTGCTTGAATAAATTAGGCTCAAAGTTTTTGTAACTCCGAGCTGTAACGATTCTAGGCTTATTTGAATGAACTCTCTCCTTTAAGACACCGTAGATAAGGGCATGATCGCTTAGTGATGGATAATAGTTTCCGGAGTATTTAAAGAGTTCGGGCTTGTTGCTGAGTAACACATCGATCAAAGTTTCCGACACCATTGCACCTCGACTCTCTACTCTAGTGGGTTTTGTAATTAAACATTCGAAGCCTTGTTCATTTTCCAAATCCAATAAAACCTTCCCCTCGGGCTTATCAGGACGCATTCTGTCTAAATTTAAGTCGCCGATTACTACCACACAGTTGCCTTGGAGGCTGGCCCAGTTACAGACGTGACTGAGTTCGTTTTCAAGAAGTAATCGATAGTCGCCGCACATAGATCTTGGTGGACGATAAATGCCAAGAATAATTACGTTTCCAAAGATAGTCTTGACTTCCAGTGCTATGTGTTCAAGTGTTTTGTAGTGTTTGTCTGGTTTTAACCTTTTCTCAGACAGAAGAGATGATACCAAAACCATAATACCTCCGCCTCCCTTTTTCCTATCATTTCGGTAAAGTGCGTAGCCAGGAATGGAAAATTGCTCGTCAGGGTAGCTGGCATCAATCTTGGTCTCGCTAACACACACTATATGAGCGCTAATCTTGTGGACGGTTGCAGCTAATTCTTCAAACTTGTTCTGGATGCTGTTGATGTTTAGATGACACATCAGAAGCTCCTTGTCATTGCTACCTCTTAGTAACTCAAGCCGCTCGTTGTCCGTTAAATCGCTTGGAGATCGCTCGGTCTCTGCTTGAGGTGAGGTGGGATTATCATCGATAAATAAAGACTCCAGCGTAGAGTTGCCAACATCGTAAAAAGGTAAATCCATCAAACAGGTCGTGGACACACATATTGGGCAAATCCAAGTTGGATGTGCAGACTTCTGCATCCGTTTGTATTCACTGGACATAATGTTTCCACACTTTATGTGTGTTCGACCATTACACTGATCACAATGGACGACGCGATGATTACGAGAAAGTGTCCTCGAACATACATTGCATTTCTCCGGTCCTGGATTTGGACATATGTCTCCACTAGCCTGAAGCCGACATAGTTGAAATGTTGAAGATGAATTAGGATAACGCATTACTCTGGTGGCGAGATATGTAGTCCGCCGAGGTTTGTGTATATGTTGGCTTGAGCCACGTGTGGCGAAGATGAGCTGATTAAGATGACTGTAATCCATAAAATGATGGTTGATAGGATTTCCAATATTCCCTATTCCTCTCAAGTTGATTTGAACAGCGTTTAAGGTACTAGACAGGAAAAGAACAGCTAAAATATAGTATAAATTGATAGAGCTCGGAGAACCATGTCCAGTCGCCATTGTCGCCATCCGCGGACTTGCTGTATCCAAATTCTCCTTGTTACCACCACCTTGATGCTCATAAGAAATTTCAACTGGATACAACTTTTGTACAGGACATTGGATCTCAACCCTTTCCCCTTTAGGTGCTAACCGAGCAACGGCTGCACGAACGAGGTTATCTCTCTAATGAATGAACTCTTGAACTGTACCAAGTTTCCACCTATGTCGAGGCACATTGTCTTCATGAAGGCAAACAGCGTCTCCTTTCTTAATCATTCGAGATTGTGTTGTCTTCTTGCCAAAATGACTCTCACGAAGATCAGAAAGATACTCCCTTCGCCAACGGTTCCCGAAGTGTTTAAGAACCAAATCAAGATGTTATCTGCCTTCTAGACAACTCTGTTGCAGTGGTATCTGAAGTAGTACCTTGAGTGTTTGGAATGGGACTGAGCAACCTTCGGCTAACGCATAAGGAGGAAGGTGTGATTGGTTATTCGAGTTCTTCATAGACTTATGTCAAGGGTCGCGAGTTTAAAGTATTCCTTCGACTTCCACCAATACTGTTTGAAACTCTTCATAAGTCACTCGTACATTTCCGAGAGTCTTCTTGAGGCAGCGTTTAACTGAGCGCACCATCCGTTCGAGGAACCCACCCCACCAAGGGCCGCGAGGGACATTGAACTTCCAGACAATACCATGCTGACTGAGGAAAGGTTTCAAACTGGAATCCTTGACGGTTTTACCATTGCCTGATATGACAAGACGTGGCACTCCTCTCCTAGAAACAAACCGCTTTAGACACCATAGGAATATTTCTGTTGACAGATCTGGAGATGCACAGTTCGAGAGGAGGCACAAGTAAACATTGCAATGTATGCCTTGTAGACTTTCTTTCTCTTGGAATAGACATCCTTCAAATAGACTGGTCCAGTAAAATCGACACCAACTTGAGTGAAAGTCTTTTCACCCGAAACTCTGAAATCTGGAAGCGGAAGCTGTGGAGGGGCATTGTATGGTCTTCCGTCGAGTTTCTTGCATGTTGCGCACGAGGATATAACCTTACGTACAGTCTGTCGGCCCTTTACCACCCAGAATCTTGACCCGGTTTAAATCAGTTAATGTCTCTTTGACTCCAGCGTGCATGACATTGTTGTGACTCTTTCTGATCATCAGAAAAGTGAAGTGATGTCTCGAGGTAACATTGCTGAAAACCGAGCTGCATACGGCAAGGGTACATTATGTTACCTTCTTCCACATCTCAATATGCCTTCTCCTTCTGAAAATAGACACAACAAATGACGTGTCTGTTCAAATTTTTCTTCTATGTGAACTTACTTCTGGACATGCTTAATCCACAACTATTCTGCGCCTTTCAACTCTACTGGTTCTATCTCAAGTGAGGTTAATTGAGGTTGTCCTGGTTCTCCTCGAGCGTGCCTTATAAAACACAAAACATAGCACGTGACTCAAAGGAGCTTGTACACATCACTGAATTTAGCAGGTTGGATTATTTGCTTTAATCCCTTGACTTCAACGGTAGCACCGACAGTGGTGACCTTTTTTCGTCGGCTTAATTTCACTTAAAGAATTTGTCTCAAAGTTCTTCGTTCCAAACTCCGTCTGATTTGGCCAACAGTCAGAACTCCTCTTCAAGAAATCAGGACCTTCCCACCACTTCCTGTTGTCCTTTAGCTTTGAGACCTTGCATCCGAGTGATGCAATGTCAGCGGGGTTCTGATCAGTGGGAACATACATCCATACATCTGGGGTAACGAGCTTTCTGATTCCTACAACTCGATTCTACACGAATGGTTTGAATTCCTTTTGACTCTTAGTGATCCACCATAATGCGATCTCTGAATCCAGCCAACAGACACATTTATTTATTGTGATGTATGACGTAATTGATCTCGTTTTCATGTAATTTGGGTGCGGCTTGAATAATGTACACTGTCGGACGGCTGAATGTAATTAAATATTCGTTGAGTTTATCTTCTCTTCTACGTTTAATTTCTTAAGGAACGACGCAATACCTTACAGTGGCGACGAGGTAAACTGGAGAACAAACAGTCAGTATCGACGAACGAAAAGACAAGTGAAAATCCCGTTGTTAGATCTTTGACGTCAGCTCAACCAGAAGCAAACAACATGGCGAGCAGACCTCCTTTTGATGTTTTCAATGCCGAGTCTGAAGATATCGAGAACTATCTCGAACGACTGCAGGAATATTTCACCGCCTAAGATATTAAGAACGACTCTGACAATACCGCTAAAAGAAGAGCAATAATCTTAACATCTACTGGAAGTGGTGTTTATTGAGTGTTAAGGGATTTGTCATTCCCGGACGCACCGAACACGAAGACCTTTAACCAACTTGCAACGCTGCTGCGTAGTCATTACAAGCAAACTCGCTTAAAGGTCGCAGAAAGATACAGATTTCACTCTGCAAGCCAGAAACCGGGGCAAAGCATTGTTGAGTTTATGAGAGAGCTAAAAAGTCTCGCGTGAGCATGCGAATTCACCAACGAGCAGTTGAACGATAGTCTACGCGATCGTTTCATCTGCGGGCTTCGCTCGGAGCAGATTAAACGGAAATTACTATCGGCCAACTCCACCTTTCAAGGCGCAGTGGACGCTGCAATCGCCCAAGAAATAGCACAGAAAGATGTACGGCACCTTAAAGCGAATTGTCATGGTAGAAATTCATCGTCGAGTGTAAACCAAGTTAAGCGTGACATCTCGTGGTCACGCTGTCGTTCGTCGGGTCGACGTCTCGGCGGGCGTGGTAAACAACCTCAGCAGACGGAGAACCAAAGGAAGCGATGTTACCGTTGTGGGTTAACCAATCATACCCCAGACAACTGCAAATTCAAGGACTCTTAGTGTTTTAACTGCCATTTAATGGGCCATTTGAAGTCCGAGTGTCGTAATGTGAAACCATTGAATTTGAATTACAAGATAAATATGTATTTAACTACAAGAGATATTAAATAATCGATAAGAGAAAAGCATTAGGCGAGGATGCCCATATAGAAACCATTAGGGCTTATTCGGGCTACAGGGACCTCAAGAAAATACAACTATCAAATGATAATTTAGGCGTGTCTTAATTAATTTGTAAGCACATTTAGGTTAAAAAGCAAGAACACAAACAAACAAACAAAATGAACAAAATAAGGGGAAGTCAGTTCAGGAGGAAAGTTTTTAGTTTAGACTTGAATTGAGAAAAACTGTCAGCATTCTGAATTTCTGTATTGAAAGAATTAAACAATTTAGGTCCTTGAAAGCGTATTCCAAATTGTCGGATATTCGTTCTACAAGAAAATAAGTAAAAGGCATTGGAGTTTCTAGTATTATAATGATGAATTTGATTAGTCAGCAAAAACATTTCATTGAATGCATCAGGAAGGAGGCCTTTCTTAAAAGAAAACATAAACTTGCCAATTTGAGATCGATAAATATCACTGAGTTTCAAAATTTTCAGCTGCTAAAATATTGGTTCAGAATGAGCATCGAATGCGCTTCTTGATATGATTCTTAAAGCCTTTTTCTGAAGTAAAAAATTGGGATTTAGATTAGAAGGATAGGATTGGTCGATCCCCATACTGATAAGCAGTAAACAAGGTAAGGATAAACCAAGCTAAAATATAAGGTGCACAAAGAGGAGGTGGGAAGGCAAAAACTTGCTTGATAATTTATGCCAATAGATTTTGATATTTTTCTAGCCACGTTAGCAATGTGTGGTTTCCACGTTAAGTTCTGGTCAAGAATAACACCTAAAAACACGGTTTCTTTTACTCGTCCAATGGTACATCGGCTAATCTCTAGATTGATGTCAAGTCTTTGCCTTTTTGCCTGGGTTTAAATACCATAAAATTAGTTTTTAGGTAAGGTAAAAAAAAAAAAAAAAAAAACGAAGGAGTTCTTAAACCTGTGGAAGTGAGTGACTGGGCCACGCCTATTGTCTGTGTGCCTAAATCCGTTGGGTCAGTTCGGATTAGTGGTGATTTCAAGGGCAGAGTCAACCCAGCAATTCAGACGAAGCAGTTTCCTCTTCCAACGTTGGAAGAAATAAGAGGACGTGTATCGTCATGAAAGAAGTTTACGAAGGTTGATCTGTGAAGTGCGTATCAGCAATTGGCTTTAGACTCGTAGGCACAAAACTGTGTACGATTAACACCCACAAGAGCTTATTCCGATACACGCGCTTGCCGTTTGGGATTTCTTCCAGCCCAGCCATTTGGCAACGTTTTATTGAGCAAGTGCTAGCAGGACTTGACGGAACTTGTGTGATTATGGACGATCTGCTAGTGGGAGGCGCAAACGACGAGGAGCATCTGAGGAATTTGGAGGCAGTTTTAATGCAGTTTAAGAAGTTTGGTTTGCGAGTCAAATTACCGAAGATGTGTGTTTATGGCACCTTTTATGGTATACTTTGGGCTGCGCTTTTCAGAGTATGGTCTTCAACCGACCGACGAAAAGTTCAAGGCTATCAAGGAGGCACCTACTCCTCGAAACGTAACTGAACTTCGTTCCTTCTTGGGAATGTTAGCTGCACTGACCAACTTCATACCCAAGTTGTCCACGCTCGCTCATCCCCTATACGAGCTCTTGGGGAACACACCTTGGAACTGGTCGCCAAGCTGCGATAAAGCTTTCTGCGCTGTGAAATGTGCCTTAACGTCAGAGACTGTGTTAACGCATTACAACCCCAAGCTCCCTGTGGAACTGTCGGTGGACGCCTCTCCATATGGTTTGGGGGCCGTGATAATGCACGTTTATCCCAATAGCAGCCGACGCCCGATTGCCTATGCGTCACGTACTTTGAACGAACACGAGAAACGCTATGGACAGATAGACAAAGAGGCCTTGGCAATTATGTTTAGACTTAAACGTTTCCACTTGTACCTCTACGGGCGTCACTTCACGATTCTAACGGATCATAAGCCACTGGAGCGAATTTTTGGTCCAAAGACAGCTATGTATGAGTTTATCTTCTCTTCTACGTTCAATTTCTTACGGAACGACGCAATACGTTACATTTATCTTCAGAGATTGGTCAAGTGCTTTGGGTACACTCGTGAGCAGTCTTGCAAGCACTAATGCAGATAACAGTTCCAATCTGGGTGTGGTGGCTCCTGTGATGGGCGACACTCTTGTTTTCAAGGCGACAAGCTTGCGCACAACTGAATTGCCTGACTGTATCCTGAGGTAAACGACGCCACCGAATGCTTCAAATGCATCAGAATATCCATTTAACTCAATCAGAGAACTTTCAAGATATCTCAGTTCAGATGAGTAGCATCTAATAATTGTAAGACTAGAGATGTTTTGCATGTCTTCCAACAATGGAGTGTCCCAATCAACTTCTTTCTTGCAGATCTCTTGAAACAGTATTTTGAAGTCAACAAACACTGAGGACAGTAATCCTAGAGGATCGAATATCTTTGCAATAGAACTGAGAATGATTCGTTTCGTGATGAATTCTTCTGTCAAATAACTTGTGAGATTCTTGAAGGTAAAGACAAGTTTATCTTCTGCATGATTGCAAGATGTTCCCAGAACCTTTGATAGGTCTTCTGTGCTGTCTTGGTTCTGAAACTGTGACTTTGAGAATGTTTGATCTTCTTGCTGGAACACAGGAGCGGGCTGTTGCTGATTCACTCCTTGGTCTTCCTCTGATTGGATTTTCTCTGATAATTCCGGATCATTCTTCATCCACTTGCGGATATTGAACCCAGCTACTTTGAATCTCGTCTTCAATTTGGAGTAGAAGTCATAAGCGCAGGCTACATCAGGCTTCGAAGATGCTAAATCATCTACATAAAGAGAACGCACGACGTCTTCCACAAATTCTGGATCCTTACTTATGTAAGAGTTCAAGTGATGGCGAATTGTTCCATTTAAGAGGAAAGGGCTGGAGTTTACTCCAAAGACCACTCTCGTGAATCGCATAAGGACCAACTGTGGATTGTCAGTAAGAATGTCGTCAACCCAAATAAATCGCAGGACGTTCCGGTGCTCTAGCGTGCGTCGCAGACAGCGCAAACCACCGGTATACACAGTCTGTGCAACGGCTCTCAAAAGCTTGTTCTGATATCCCGCAGGTTTGCAGGGATATCTGTATTCGTTTTCTAATTGGCCAGATTTCTTTCGCGCTTTGTGATTGGAGATTTACTTTCGCAACAAATCACGCAATACACCGCAATGCTAAAAATAAATTTGTACTTTGTGATATGTCGTAAACAAATAAGCTTACATCTGTAAAAACTGTGTAGCGAAGCTAAAGCATGCAACGTTATACGAGATAAAAAAAAAAAACAATGATTTGGGTCGACAAAGCACTGTTGAGAACAAAACCGTCCGTCCAAACCAGATGCAGAGAGAAAACTGACCAGCGAAGATCTCGAATCCTTGGAAGGCACCAGAAAATCGAAGATACACCGTAGCCTATCGATAAATTCACGAATATATTTCGACCAACAAGAAAGACCCAGAGCGAGTTTTCCTGTTGAAGTAGAAGATTTCAAATTTTCAAACTGATGTTTTACTGCTTTGAACGTTCTTTCCCAACGAACGAGATGTTGCGTATATTAATATCTGATCACAAATCTAGCCAATCAGAAACGGATACAGATGACCCTGCAAACCTATATCAGGTTATCATGTTATCAGATATCAGAAGCTTTTGGGAGCTGTTGCGCAGACGGACTATATCCAGATTTTGAGGGACAGGTCCCGCTGCACCGCAGGCTACGGTGCTCTGGCGCAGTGGCAACATTCAAGAATGCCTTCTCTATATCCTCTGTGAGTGCTACCTTGTGTGCTCTGAATTGTGCCATTACATGAAAGATCATTGGAGTGAGGGGTAGTCCAGAGTACAAGCAATCGTTAAGACTTGGTCCGCCGCGCTTGGCAGATGCATCATATACTACACGGAGCTTAGTAGTGTTCTTATCAAGTCTGATGACTTCTCTGTGGGGCAGGTAGTAGACCTTGCCTACTGCTCGCTGTTCTTCCATGTTCACTGGTTCAATGATGTTCTGTTTGAGGACCCCCGGTTTCGCTTTAAGCCGTCAGAGCAATGATTCTAGCCTCGTTTCGCTCAACTGATAGCTGTCGCGAAGAATAGGATGACTTTCCTTGAAAGGCAGCTTGACTTCATATCTTTCTCCATTGTGCGTGATATTTTCAATGAATTTCTCATAGACTGTCGGTTCATCATGCTTGATAAGTCCCAGAAGTGCTTGATTTCCCTTTCAAGCTAGTTTCTCTCTTTAGTGACACAGTTAGAGATCTTGAGTACTGTAGAGTCTCCCTGCTCTGGTACTGGAATTCCAACCGGTCCAGAAAGTACATAACCAAGCCTGGTAGAAGGGGCAATAGGACCTGATCCTGGACAACGAATAACGCATCCACTTACAAAATACCAGTAGAAATCGGCACCAATGTGAATATCTATATTTAGTTCTTCGTCACCATGGGAATTATCAGCTAGCCGTAAGCACTGTAAGTGAGGGTAGTTCGCTTGTGTGAACTCTATTATTTGATTACTAATTGGCGCACAGATCACTGGTACTACATATGCTGAAACATATACCTGCATGTCGTCGTCAGCCTCCACTGTCATTTGAACAATGTCACATCGTCGTAGTTCCGCAGTAGACTCTCCGAATGTCTTGATCAGTAGTGTGTCCTGACCAGCGATGGGAAGGTTAAGGGTTTTCTGCAAGTTCTCTGAGATGGAGCTCCTTTGGCTGCCACTATCAAATACCATCCTGACATTGACAAAATGTTCACTATTCCCTGGCTTGGAGACGTTTGCCCTTGCTGTCTGTAAAAGTACACTAGATTTGGATTTGACGAACATGCTGGTAGTTGGGGCTTGAAATGATACTGCACTTGGGTTAAGTGCACCTCCTTCCTAGGTGACTGCACTTCTTCCATGGGGAATTGATTGACTCTCCCTGCTTAGATTTTCACAAATTGAGGTGTGGTGTCTCAGACCACAGATGTTACACACTTTACCAATTTCACACTGGTTAGCGAGATGACTAATACGCAAGCATCTCAAACATCTTCCTTTCTGTCGAAGCATTTGTTTCCTCGCAGAAATGTTGGCCAACACATTACAATTGACGGATGGATGCGTTCCCTTGCAGTATGTACACCTAGGGCCCTGTTGGATGCTCTTCCCCCCCCCCCCCTACCCCGCTGTAAACAATGCTGAAGTTGTCGATGGTTTTTGTAATGATACACGCCTTGAGGGATTCGGAAACCGTGTCTTCTTACTGGTGACATCTCCAGGGACATGTTGGCAGTTTTTTCGTAGAAAAAAAAATCCTTGAGGTCTCAGGTTTCAGATGTTATAGATTCCGAGCGATGGCGATCCGGAACTCTTCTGGCAATGTTTGCATGATTATGGGCATAAGAAAGCAGCCATACACCTCTTGAGATATTTCCAAACTCTCAAGCCCACGCACATGTGATTCCACCATATCGTAAAGGTTACGAAGACGCTTGACACCATGAAACGGCCCTTATTCTCGGGATTTTAGTTAGAGTTTCCATGTGGCTCGAAATAACGAGTTGACGATTTCCAAATCGCTGTTTCAATAGATCAATAGCTTTCTCGTAATTGGCATTTGTCAGAGTCAATCCGGCGATTACATATGCAGCAGATCCCACAAGGAGTGATTTCAGATAATTAAACCTATATACTCCGGTTAGAGTGCTGTTTCGATGGACAGCCGATTCAAAAGACTTGCAGAATGGATACCAGTCGATATGATTCCCGCAAAACGTCTTTAATTCGAGTTTTGGCAATTTGGCGTGGTTAGGAACTGAGGCTACGCCCGAATTCGCCGCTGTTTGAGCGCGCGTTTGTGTGCTGTTTCAACCAGCTTCAGCAGATTTTGAAATGAACGCTACTTTTTGACTCCTTCCTTGTTCCTTTTCCGGAATTAAGGCTGTTTCCAGATCCAAAATACACGCCTGTATTGCACTGGCGAAGTCACAACTATAGCTCACATATTCATCGATTTTCGACTCATCTAGATATTCAAGAACCTCTTGATCCATGCCTTTGAGCTTGGAAACCTTGTCCTGATGAGTAGATTTAAAAGATTTAAGCATCGTGAAATCAACAGATCAGACCCCACCATCCATAGACTCCTTTGCTTCGGAGGTAATTTTCTTTACGAAAGTTCGATGACTTTCACGATTACCAACTATACAAGAACTATACAAGAATCACAGACCTATCTCCAACCTGATGTTTCTCGCTAAGTGCTGTGAGAAGGTAGCCGCGAGTCAACTCATTTCCCATCTGCGAGAAAACAAACTCGACGAAATGTTCCAGGCTGCTTATAAAGTCGGCCATAGCACTGAGTCAGCTCTGTTGCGAGTGCACAACGATGTGTTATGTGCACTGGACGATGGAAGGTGTGTGATGTTGGTACTGTTGGACCTGTCAGCAGCGTTCGACACAGTGGATCACGGTATCCTACTATCGCGTCTCTCCCAGTGCGTTGGTGTGCAGGGCTCTGCCTACAAATGGTTTGAGTCTTACCTGTCCAGTCGCTCACAGTTCGTCCAAATCAGAGATACCCCTTCTTCTGATCGTCAACTGACCTGTGGTCTTCCCCAGGGGTCTGTGTTGGGACCAATCCTATACTTGGCCTATACTTCCCCTCTCGGAGTTATCCTTCGTCGCCATGGTGTCAGGTTTCACATGTACGCAGACGACACTCAACTGTACCTTAGCATGAAGACTACTAGTATGGAGGACGTTGTGTCTGCGCGCACTAGGGTTGAAGTTTGTTTGCGTGAGCTGAACAAATGGATGCTCCTGAACAATCTCCGGTTAAACAATGATAAGACTGAGCTCCTGGTTCTCCACGCTAAACATCGCCCTAAGCCACCATTAGATTCAATTACGGTGGGTGACACTACTGTGGAGCCCACGTCTAGTGCACGGAACATTGGTGCCGTCTTCGATGACACCATGAGTTTCGAGGAACACGTCATTGAACTATGCAGGACTGCCTTTTTTCATATCAGGAACATTAGTCGCATACGCCCATGCCTTAGTATTGACTCTACCAAGACACTAGTGCATGCCTTAGTAATGTCTCGCTTAGATTATTGTAATGCGCTCCTCTATGGCCTACCTGATTATCTTATTCAAAGACTACAATTTGTTATGAACGCGGCGGCCAAAGTTATCACTTGCAAGCGAAAGTTTGACCATGTCACACCATTACTTATGGAGTTACACTGGCTCCCCGTCCGCCATCGTATTATTTTTAAGATCTTATTGTACACCTTAAGGCACTCCATGGTGTGACTCCAACGTGCCTGAATGAGCTTATCAGTCCTTATGTTCCTACGCGAGCTCTCAGGTCTGCTGACCAACTTCTGCTGGAGCAGCCAACGCATAAGCTCAAATCGATTGGCTTGAGGGCTTTCTCGGTGTGTGCGCCTTACCTTTGGAATTCCCTTCCATTTGAGATTAAAAGCAACGCATCTCTCCCTATTTTTAAAGCTAAGCTTTAAGCTTAGCTTTAAAAATATTTTTCGACAAGCCTATTTTTAAACTTTTAGATTTTTTCGACTTTTATGACTTTTAGACCTTTGCCTTTTTTGATTTTTAGCTTTTATATTGTCATATTTGTAGTTTTTACTGTATAAATTATAATTTATTTGACTTTGTAAAGCGCATTTGGACGTTAGGAAAATGCGCTATAGAAATTTCTTAATTAAAAATTAATTAATTAATTTCCTTCATGAGCTTTTGATTTCAATGATCGTAACGGAGAATTCCTAGCAAAACCTCCCAGGTCTCGGCACCAGCGGAAGAAAAGAAGAAAAAGGAATCCTCTAGACTTCCACAAGACTTTATTCTTGATGTTCTCCTTACAGATTTAAACTTTCAGACCGATTTAGACTGATTTTCCGACTTAACTTCTAAATGGTTTTCTTCCGAATCTACAACCATGTGCGAAGTAGAATTCCGAGATCAGATGTCAATTAAGACATGAGTACAAAATCACCTGCGAGTCACGAAGTTTACGAAACCAGTGTCATTTACAACCATTCAGAGCAAACAAACACAGCACTTTTTTCCCAAATGACCATAATTTTAAAGTGAGGCTTCCACGTTGTTCTCGGGCAGTTTTTATTGAATTCATTCACCTTTGCCCATAAACGTTGCAGAACATTGAAAGGTTTTCGCGTCCTTGTTACTAGAGCTTCGTAGAGCGCCCGAAGTTAAGAATGCAGTCCGTACTTTTTCGTCCAGTTTCGTCCGCAAAGCTCACTTCCGGCGTTTCTGCGCAAGCGCTAACTAAGTATAACAACTCACGCAACAACTCATAACAGCAAGAATAATGCCTGTTGTCACGTATCGAAAAACGTCGATTCACCTTGCGTCTTTGAAGTCTGAACAACTAATATGTAAAGAGAAGTGTCTATACGAATGTTTGCAAGTTCAACTGCGAAAAAGCTTTTAACATGACCGAACTTAACTCCAGATGTTTTGAGCTAGACTGCCGTGTTTCCATGTGTCCGCTCCATTAAGAGGTACATTTTGTTGTTTTGCTGAGGACGGCGGTCGCCGTCCTCGTTTCTTAAAGGCCCATTACCGACCTTAAGATACCCTGGACGCGGCGGTCAAGAAGAGGGTGGTTTGGCGGAGGAGGCCTGAAGAAAGGACGCCGCGACCATGGCGGGAAAAACAAATTAAGATTTAGCAGGTGGCGTTGAGTGCTCGTCTGACGCATTTGGAGAGATAATCTGCAATTTGTTTTCTTGTTTTAATTCAATGGCTTCCTTTAGAAAAACCTGTGAAGCCTTGCTCGATTGCTAACTTAATGACGTTTTATCTGACGAAGAATTTGCTCTGTTTTATGACTCTAGTTTCTCTAAAAACCCTGCATTTCCTTACGATAAATACGGAGCTCAGTTCGAATTGGACAACATGGAAGATTCAGAATGCGAAGCACAGTTCAGGGTAAAGAAACGCGATTTACTAGCCTTGGCAGATGCATTACAAATCCCATCGATGCATTCAAGTGCTATCAAGGTTCCGTTTGTGAGGGCATTGAGGGACTTTGTATAATGTTGCGTCGTTTGTCATATCCATGCCGATACTCAGATATGATCCCACGTTTCTGTCGGCCAGTCCCAGTGTTGAGTATGATTACCAACAAAGCGTTGGACTTCATCTACGACATCCACAGTCACGGAATCTTGCAATGGAATTATGACCTTCTAGATTCAAATCACCTTCAGACTTCCGCAGATGCTGTAAGAAACCAGGGAGCTGCCCTTCACAACTGTTTTGGGTTTATAGACGGGACGGTGAGACCTATTGCACGCCCAGGAGAACATAAAATAGTCTACAATGGGCATAAAAGGGTACACGGTCTGAAGTTCCAGTCACTAGCTCTTCCAAATGGAATTATAGCAAATATGTTTGGTCCCATAGGTAAGCAGAGTGTGTTTTGTTTGCTCCACGTCCTCCCCAAATGGGTTAAAATGTGTGGTTGCTTTAACCTGATAGCTGATTATAACAGGTGTCCATTCTTCCAAACTTTTAATTTGATTTTATGTAGCGGTCTCCAAAAAGAATTTTCAAGCAGTCATAAATGTTATAAGTCTTGTTAAAGTATTTGTTATGAACATTTTCTTTTATTTTTCATTCATTTCAGAAGGCAGGAAGGGTGATGCCAGCATGTTGGCAGAATCCAGATTGCTAGATAACCTACAACGATATGCAGTCTCACCCACTGGTCAATCCATGTGTATCTACGGGGACCCTGCTTACCCTGTAAGGGTCCACCTTCAAGCACCTTTCCAAAATGTTGCTCTAATACCACAGATGCAGGCATTTAACACCTCTATGAGCAGTGTCCGTAGCTGTGTGGAATGGTTACTTGGGGACATCGTCAATTATTTTAAATTCATTGATTTCAAAAAAAATCAAAAGATTGGATTGAGTAGTGTTGGCAAAACCTATATTGTATGTGCACTTCTTGGAAATGCCCTTACTTGTTTGTATGGCAATGTCACATCAAAGTATTTTAATCTTAGCCCCCCCCCCCCCCCCCCCCCCCTTTGCAGGAATATTTTACTTGAAAATAAGGCTTTATTAGCAATATTAGCTTCCTTTAATCATCAGAAAGTTAATAAGCTATGCACATGCTATTGTTAATTCACAGCATAACAATCAATACAAATTATTAAAGACAAAAATTAAATCAATGATGACTGTTTGAACCACAACATCCATGATATTATATTTCAATTAACTGAACTCCAACTTTGCATTATTAAATTTCTTCAGGAATCAAACAGCTGCAAAATGTTTATTCTACTTGAACAAAAACAAATCCGGTGTACTTATGACTACAGCAAAATGTAAACAACGACATCATGTTTGTACCGGAATTTACAGTTATTTTTCGCAGTGTTTTTTCATAAACCCCAGCATCACCTGGTTCTGCTGTTGCATTACACTTAGTATTTGATTCTGTTGCTGTTGTTGCTGCTGCTGGTTGGTTAGAAGATGTTCAAACAACTTTGCCTGTCTCTCTTGCTCTTCTTTCTTGATCTTTTGATCTTCTTTCTTTAAGAGAAGATCCATATTTGCTTTCTCTCTAAGAAATTCCAGAGTGTGGTTTCCTCCTTTTCTCGCCTTTTTTGGTTTAGGTCCAACAGATCCGTCATCTTCTTCCTTTCTTCTTGTTGTTTCACCTAACTTTTCGCAAGCTTGCATTCGCATTCTTTCCCCTAACCTCTTTCTCCAATGCTATTTTTATGCTCCATCGGACATTCTATTGAAGCTTTCTGTTCAATTCGCAGCTTGCCTAAACTGTGTAATAATTAGTTTCTCTGTAATTTCCCTTTCAGTCGCCAAGATCTCCATGATCGATGAAGACTACACTGCTTTTGTTTTCTCCCGTGTTCTAAAGCGGAGCTCAACGTTTTCCTCCTTGCCACAGGTCGACTGAATTTTGAACTCAGTGTTAATAAAAGATCTATAAAGCGAAAGGACGGGATAATTGAATGAGAATGTATGAGTATTTTATCAAATTTGAAAACCATATCCGACAATAAACATTTTCTTGTGGATATTTTCTCACCACCCTCGGCACATAATCGGCGAGTTTTATCAATAACGTGTCCTTCAATACTTTGCTGTTTTCATTTTAAACCTGTTAACAGATTGTTCACGGTTTCAATGAAGAAATATGCAAGTTGAATTTGTAGCCATTTGCTTTGCGAAACAGGGGACAAGCGACAAATTGGCGTGATGAACTAGATCAAAAGCCCGATAAAAATAATTGACCAATCAGAGGCATCATTTAACAATAGCGTGATTCAAAACAAAACAAACGACGGCGTTGGATCAAGGGTGAGCACCAAGGCGGAGCACCATACTCATGTGGTATTCGTGGCTAGCAGTATTGCTCGTGGGCGCGTACGTACGACGACGACGAAGTTGCCAGATAATTAATAATAATAATAATAATAATAATAATGATAATAATATTATAAAAGGTGTTCGTCATCGTGGTTTCAAATGATAGCTGAGTTAATCTTTTGTCTCACGATTGACTCACAAAGATGTGGATCGCGACGTTTCGACCGCTATACTGCTGGTCTTCATCAGGCGATGGTGTCGACTGGCTGCGTGTGAGTATAAGAAGCACCGTGGCTGGTGGTGATTGGTGCGTTTTCGATCCTCGCTTAGGCTGTTGTTGATTGGAAGATTTCGATCCTTGTCGTTCAGACTAGAAATTGTTCCCACAGCGGTCCGCTTTGGTACTGATCGGCTGTTGTGGTGTTTGATCGCGGGCATCCACGCTTCAGGAATTTCAATTCCATTGTCCCTGTTGATGTTGTTAGGGTGAAGTCTTATGTGAATAGCCTCTTTAACCCTACGGGTGTACCAATGTGGGTCTTGGTCAATAAATTTAGCTTCGTCCCATAGCGGATAATGTCCGGTCGCGTTGCTATGTTCTGAAACGGCGGAAGATTGGGTTCGAACAAGCCGTATGGCTCTATTGTGTTCCTTAATCCGTTCTTGCATAGATCTTCCCGTCTCTCCAATGTAAACCTTACCACATTCGCAGGGAATCTTGTAGACTACTCCGTCTTGTTTTACTGGATCGACAATTTCCTTAGGTCGCACTAGGTGTGATCTAAGAGTTGTGTCAGATCTGAAAACAGTCCGTATGCCTTGTTGTTGTAGGTAACGGCGAAGAGCCTCCGATGTGCCTTTGACGTATGGCAGAACCACAGTAGATTTAATTTCGGGTTCAGGTTCTTTAGTGGTTGTTCGTCCCTTGGTTTTCGTAAGATTTTTTTAAAAACGAAAACAGATAACCGTCGGAAACAAGGACCGATGAGAAGTGTTTCTTTTCATGAGAGATAACTGATGGTTTTGTTATGAGGTGTTTAGATCGATCGTACAGACACTTGACAATACCGCGTTTTACAGATTGTGGGTATTGTGAATCATACGCTAGGTACTGGTCAGTGTGTGTAGGCTTTCTGTAAACACTGGTAGAGAGGTATCCGTTGGAATCCTTGATGATCAACGTATCAAGGAAGGGAATTGAGTTCTCATTCTCAGTTTCCATTGTGAAACGGATCGTCGGCTGTTGACTATTGAGGTGTTGTAAGAGCGAGTCAACTTTGTCACGATCTAAGATGGTAAAGGTTTCATCCACACAGCGTATAGGGCGTCGTTGTCAAAGCTTGCTCCTCAAAACCCTCCATGTAGAGGTTAGCTATCACTGCGGATACCGGGCTACCCATGGCTGCTCCTTCTTGCTGTTTGTAAATCAGTCCATCATACTGGAAGAATGTGGATCTAAGAACGAAACTCAAGAGGTCTGCAATCTGCGTAGGTGTTAGAGTCGTGCGGTTGGCAAGGCACGGGTCAGCTTCTAGTTTTCGCAGTGCAGTCTGTACTGCTCCTTCGATTGGAACGTTCGTAAACAGAGACACTACGTCAAAAGACACCATGATCTCGTTTTCTAGTACCCTTTCACCGTTCACAATGGACACAAAATGAGCTGAGTTGTCAACTGTGTACTCTGAGCTCCCTGTTAGGGGGAGACAATACATCGGCTAAGTAGGAAGACAGATCATAAGCAAAGGTGTTCACACAAGAGACTATAGGTCTCAGTGGTGTGTTGGCCTTGTGTATCTTGGGAAGGCCATAAATTCTAGGTGGTTGTTTTGCTTGGGCCTGATCTTGTTATACACAGAATCTGTCTAGTGTCCACCTCGCTTCAGGCTCAGATGTTTTTCAGTCAACTTTCGGGTTAAGCAGTTCGTAGGGTCCTTCTTAACAAGGCGGTATGGACCAGTCTCAATCAGTGCCTTCATCTTATCATGATAGGTGTTCTTATCTAGCACTACACTGGCACGACCTTTATCTGCTGGGAGAATCATGATGGAGGCATCCTCTTTCAAACCTTTGAGTGCATGTCGCATCTCCCTGGTAATGTTAGGTTTGGAAAGCTTAGCCCGTTGGAGAATAGAGTTCACGCTTCTCCTGACAGTGTCAGCTTGTTCTGCGTCAAATGGTCTTATGGCAGACTCCACTTTAGCAATTATCTCAGTCGCTGGGATACTACTAGGTGTTACAGCGAAATTTAACCCTTTCTGTAGTAAATACACTTCGGTTTATATTGGAGAGACGGGAAGATCTATGCATGAACGACTTAATTTAATTTAATTTAATGATTTAAACGACTTTTATATCTTAATTTTTAAGCACACGGCATTCATGGAAAACAGGTTTGTAAGTAGTATATTGATGTAAGTTAAGGTAATTTTAGGATATAGGATTTTAGGTTTGAGGATACC
>JAEMWC010000300.1:487500-495000 GCA_016490735.1 Pachyseris speciosa
AACGAATGTTAAAGCTCGTTCTAACTACAGTGGCTCAGCAATTATAACGAAATAACAATAAGCCACTTAACATTAAAATAGCTCTACTTAATTAAATTAACAGCAACAGTAATTAAGCTAAGAAATGGGCTTTCCTAACGAATGTAAATGTTCGTTCTAGCTGCAATGGCTCAGTGTCTTTTTGAGCCCTTGAATGCTAAAATTTTAAGGCAAAACTATTCTAAAGAAACATGGTAAATACAGCTGTGTTTAACTTATGTCATGGTACACTCGAAGCATTGCATACAAGTCAAGTGTGCTTACCGGTGATGACCTGCTCTTTTTTTATCTTGAAGACGCGCAATCTTCCTTCGCTCTGTCCCAACTGTCTAAAAGCTGCTGAGGCGTAAAACCAACATATCTTTTCTTGCTTCATCTTCTTCTTCAATCGTGGTCTTCACATAATTTTGGGTAATTCTTTCATTGCTTTCGATAAGATCTCCAAACAACCACCAATGTATTTCTGTTTGATGATCTGTGAAGGTCGTTCCTCCTTTATGGCTCACTAATGACGTAACCTCTGACTTCTCGTCCAGGAACAAGCGATGAAGTTTATCCTGCTGCGTTCAGTCTCAGTCGGAAGAGCTGGCCCACCTTCCTTTGACCCCGCTTCCTTTATAAAGCATCTGACTTAACTTTGCTTGCGTCGATTTTACTGTGGATTTCGTGCCCTGGAACGATGTCTTACTGTTTTTATATCAATGGATTTCTCTTTGACAGCCATTTCAAATGCCGATTTCACTGCTTCATTCTCCTGATCCGTCCAGCGATGCCGACCGTTTTTCAAATTCCCATCCCTTTGATCTTCCTACCTACCTTGCTGTTGGGACACCACCTCACTCTGGCACTTCTTCTTCAGCTTCCGTCTGATCTGTACATGATATTGCGCAATGCCTCAGATGTTTTGGGGGTGGTTTTCTCCTTCTGGCGGATAAAGTAGAACTCTTCTGCTGTCTTTTAATTGTGGCCCATCAGGTCTGCTAGATCCTTCTTCAGATGCCCATGTTCTTCATGTACAACGGAAACTGCTGCCTTTCTAAACACCGCCGCGTTCGCCCTGACAAGTACAT
Organism: Pachyseris speciosa; assembly: GCA_016490735.1. Taxonomy (NCBI): domain Eukaryota; kingdom Metazoa; phylum Cnidaria; class Anthozoa; order Scleractinia; family Pachyseridae; genus Pachyseris; species Pachyseris speciosa. Next base: position 488,610 of record JAEMWC010000300.1, read on the forward strand.
TGCCCGTTGCTTTCTGCCAAAACGAGTTGAGCTACGCCAACCCATGGACGACTGATGACATAGCGTTTCCAGTAGAGCTGATGAAGACATGATCATCGCTGCTCGTCCCTGCACCTGGTATTTCGTTTCGCATGACCTTTACGAATGCCTGCAGCCACGTGTAAATGGTAGGGCTCAGAACCAGATGAGCAGGTCCAAGAGAAGTCAACGTCCTGTGTTTCACCACCATCTGACCTTTATCTGGCGTTGCTTTCGCTAGCTCTCCGAACGTCATGTTGGCGAGTATTACCAGCCGCTTGATAAGATGATCTCTCACCAAGCAGTGGTCCCTCTGACTTGGCGTCTTGTCGCTAACCTTCTCCAGGTGTTCTTCGTCATCTTCACTTTGATCTTCCACCTCCTCATCCTCTTCACTGTCATTCTCGTCATCTTGAGGTTTATAATCATCATCATCGCCAGTATCTTCGCTACTCTCATCTTCTACAAAACAACCAACACTGTTTTTTTTTTTTTGTTGTTGTTGTTGTTGTTGTTTTTTTTTTTTTTTGTTTTTTTTTTTGCTGACTTCAACTGTAAGATCACCGTCCTCACCATTCTTGCCTCGTCTTGTCGCTTCCGATGGAGTAACATCACCTCCAGCTGCATCTCGCAGTGAAGAAGTATCTGCTCTCCCCGTAAGCTACCAGGGCTTCGATGTGGAAGTACAGCTTCCTCCTCCATATACAGTCTTCACTACCGGTATCTTCGCTACTCCCATCTTCTGCAAAAAAAACCCACCACTGGCTTCTTCTTTGATCTTTCTCCGGGGGGCGAGTGGTGGTGGTGGTGGTGGGGGAGGGGGGGCACTCCCTATAATGGCCTATACGGGGAGGCTCCGCCCGAAAGGGGTACCTTTTTCACGCTTCAGGTATATAAAAGGGTAGGGAATTCTGCCATTTAGGTATTTAAAAGGGCCTTTCATTAAAATATTTCGATCACACATACCTAATGACTGTACTGTTCTAATGGAAGGTATACGAAAGGGGTACCTTTCCCGTCAAAAATGGTATATAAAAGGGTAAGGGGTCGGACATTGGGGCGGAGCCTCCCCGTATTAAATGTTTTTTAGTAGCCCCCTCCCCCCTCCCCGGGGATCTCTCTGGTTAGGCGTTTCTCTGTGCTGACGACGATTGTTTAATCATCATCATCATCGTTACCATTCTTGTTTTGCCTTGTCTCTTCCAATGGACTGATTTCCCTTCCAGCAGCATCCCACAGTGTAAAATGGCTGTTTTCTCCGTAAATTAGCATGGTTTCGATGTGGTGGTACATCTTGAACGTGGAAGATGCTTCTCCTTCCATTGTTGGGCGATGGAGGAATTGTGTTGTGTTCACTCTGACCATCTTCACTACATAGCACATGGTATTTCCTCTTTGCTGTGCGTTTTTTACTCTGGACTGGTGTCGACGAACCCCTTTAGTCTGATGTCACCTCTTCTGGGCGATATGCCTTGTTACGTATTTGAATTACTTCCACTTTTAAAACTCTGCAAAACTATAAATTTTCCAATTAGCAAGTCTTTATTTCCATAAGAATATTCCTATCGAAGCTTACAGGATAATATAGTGCACGAATACCGGTTTAAAATAGTATTATCTTGAGTTTCTAACACTTGTTCCTTTTCGTAACGTTATCAAGTTACTAAAAGGAACACTTGTTCCTTTTTGTAACCTTACTAAGTTACTAAAAGGAACACTTGTTCCTTTTCGTAACCTTATTAAGTTACGAAAAGGAACTTATGTTCCTTTTCGTAACCTTTGGTTACAAAAAGGAACATAGGTTCCTTTTCGTAACCAAACACAAGTTACAAAAAGTAACTCAAGTTACAAAAAGGAACAAAACACGTTACAAAAAGGAACATGAATCTACAACATCCATCCATCCATCCATCCGTCCATTCATTCATTCATTCATTCGAAATACAAACTCACTAACTACATACAGTCGTGACAAGTTTGACAAAACTAAAAAATAAACATGGCGTGTTAATTTTAAGCCTCGGCGATGCGCAATATTTTCTTCACTGTGCTTCTCACAATTTGACGAATTTGTCGATATCGCCAGCAGTAAACTAAAGAATTAAGCGACGAATTCAGGAGAACGAAGAAAGATGTAACGCCAAAGGTCACCCAAAACGAAGTTCGAGAGCTATCTGTCATCAATATAAATACAGTGGAGCAGATCAAGGTAGCATGCGATATAAACTGCATAGAGATACAAAATATCTATATCTATATATAGCACCTATATCATAACTCGTTTTGAAGTAACAAGTTCTCTGTATGTGAATGAATTCGAAGAGAAATAGCGAGAAGTCTATCAACAGCAATGGCGGTTACATTGAGAAAAGATACACAAGCGAGAAGAAATGACGAGAACTGAATAACATACAGTTAAAGTTGTTGGACACAGTGCGTTTAAATTGTAGTTTTCATTCACTGCATTCGTGAATATCACTGCAATCATTTTTTGGGCAAACAATCCCACGGAAAGATCACAGATAGCAAGACTCAGGATAAGTTTCTTTACATTAGCAGGTACAGACGACGCTTTTGACATGGGATAAATGACAAGAATATTTCCCAACGTTGCCAGGGCAGAAAAAATGAAGTGTAAAACACGCAGTGAAAACAGGGTATTGCTATGAAATTCACACAGTAGGCTAATTCCAATCAAATGGCAACTGCAGAACTGCTGGGACATGGTCGCTTTACGATATAGATAGAAATTTCTATAAATAAAAACAATCCACCCCCTGTATTGTTTGCGGTTATCTGTAACTTAGTGCACAAAATAGTTTTAGTTATGGGAAAGTCACCCCAGACGAGCAAGCTGGCTGGGGAAAACAAGAAAGGTGCTAATAGAGTAAGCAGGAGGGGTGGGTGGGCGGGAAGATTCCAACCAAAGTTAGGCAAAACTGACAACTATGAATAATCAAGGCGTGCTTATACACCATGCACGAGGGCTAATGAATATTAATAGAGTATGAATAGTTTATTAGGGACCTTAAGATTTGAAGACGGCGTCTTCTTCTAGGACGTCACGGCATATAATGGTCTGGGGAGAGAACGCCGTTCTTTGCGTGGGAATTTTGACTTAAGAAGAAATAAACAAGACGCGAAACACGAAGCTTTCTCTAGCATCGTTATGTTGATACTAATTATCCAAATCTCTGTTGAATATAATGGGGACACTCACAAACTGTGGGAATATTCGAAAGTTCTAACAGCAACCAGAAAATTATCATCATGAAATAAGCTTACTTTATGGCAAAATCGAGATACGGAGAATATTTCGAGCTTCCAAACGTAGGGTAACACTGACGGGAATCTCCTTTTTAAACTACTTTTGATTCACAAATGATATCGATAATTACAAATAAGCTTATTTTTAAGAAGAGCATCATAATTTCGGCAGCGTTGACTCTGCATAAAAGCGGGAACGAAAATAAGACCACGAATGAAATCTGCCGCGAGTTTACCGTTAAATGTAAAATGGATGTCAAATTGCATCAGTCGATCCATCACATTAAACGATAGACTGATGCTCAACATGATTATAACTCCCTTCTATTTAAGCTTAATAGGAAAAAGATCAGCCAGTGCTATTTGCGCATCAGTTACGTTTGTAAATGTGTTTTTGAAATCTTAATTAAAGATCAGATCAGATCAGACTTTACTCACTCGGAACTCAATGCACCTGCTGCAGACATTGCTTACAAAATAGCCGTTTTGTCTGTGATTCATAAAAAAAACCACTTTTAATCATAGATTATATACTATAAAACAAAATGGCATCGAAAAACGGCCAAATAAATGGATAGTTGAAGCTCAAAAAACAAAAACATACTCACGTTCTCTTCACGACGCGAAAACAAATTTTTGGCGTCCCCAACAGGTGAAGACCGCCGTCTTACGCAAATACGGGCATGCGCAGTGACTCTTTAAGGCGTAAAAAGACTTCCGGTGGCGTCCTAGACAGTTGACGTCTTCAAATCTTAAGGTCCCTATTATCCCTCTTGCATACTCATTAGCATTTAGTTATGGAAAAGTCACCCCAGACTGCGCCGGCAATCGCTGTGGAATTCGCCGGCTAATCCAAACAATCATACCAAAAATAAGCCCCCAACCTTACCCATCCTTACCCAAACTAATTTCCCAACCCTCACTACTATCCCAACATGACTAACATAAATGTTATAGAGAAAACCATACCAAATTATTTCAAGCCTTGAACGCATTTCCAGAATGTGTTTCCGCAAAAACAAAATGAATCAGACAAGACCAAATGAACCTATGAGAACTATGATAAACTCTACAAAGTAACGAAACTTCTTGTAAACGCTAGCTAAGGTCTACTCTATCGAAAACCAAGTCAGAATGCTTTGGGAAAGCCAGACAAAGCTTTTACATTCTGAAACATTCGCTATATTAATTTTACAAAAAAACGCGATAGACAAAAGAAGACCTAATGTTTAGAATGCTACAGAAAAGCCATGCAAGTTATTATACTGTTTGTAGGCTTTCACTAAATCTACTTCCAGCGAAGACAAAGTGTCCGCCGCCCCACCAAGGCCAAGCACCTGATTCAACTTAATATAATGACGTGCCGACGATGAGGAATTCCAGCCCACGTGATCCATGATCGCATCAAGCTTCGCTCCAGCCATGGCTAGCGAAATTGCACAACCGCTCCTTAGACCATGTAGAGTAACATTCCGATAAGAAAAAGCTGGGATTTGGCGAACATATGTCGAGAGCTGCGCCTGAGCCGCAGCCGACTCAAAAGGTGCTGGCAAAATTTCTCCAGATGGGTTGAGGGGCCTAAACAAACCTTCAAAAAATCTTCAACAGGTCGCATAAGCTAAAGTAAACCTCAACTGCAGTGACCGGGCAAACGGAAGAGTCTGCATGACGCTTGAGAGCAAAAACATTTGAAGTGCCATCTCGCAGAGACTTAGTGAGTGTATGGTTAAAGAGTAGAGCCTTTTTCCCCGGAAAATAAAGAATCTCCTTTGTTTTCATTCTACCGAGATCTCCGGCCCTGTCACCACCAGAAAATTGTACCTTAAAAAAGACTTGATCCCTTGCCAGAACAAACAACTGTGCCGAAGAACGAACATGTACGTTCATGGGCTTAGCTATTTCTGAAGATAAAAACACCAAATCCTGAAGAAAGAATGGTTCAGCCTGTGTCTGCACGACTCTTGCGCCGAGCTGTTCCTCTCTGACAGCCGTTAAGTAAGACTTTACTCGTGGTGAAGCGGCGGGTTTGGCGACCCCAGGGAAAAGACTATCAGTTGCCGCTCTCCCATACTTGTTAAATATAGCTCACAATTTACCAATGATCGAGTCAACCGAGCCGTATGCTAAACGCTTAGGACAAACACAAGAAGAAACACTCTTCTCACCAAACAAGGGGCAGGTATCAAAATGTACCACCGTCTTGCCAAAATTATCCTTCCAGATCAAGAAATCAATCACATCGTCAGGTATTGCCGAGCAAATGTCCCTCTTCGAGGTGGATTCTAAGAACTGTGAAAACTCCATCTCTAAAGCACTTCTTTGTTTTTGATACGGAGTGGCCTGTTGCCTAGCAACTAAAGTCTTCTTTCGCTCCCTTATCGAACACAGGTCTATTAGACTGCTGACATGTTTTTACTAATCCTAAATGCCAAGAGGCTATATGGGGAGGAGCCAGGTGTAAAACCTTCCTTTGAAGGAAAAAGGAGCGCATCAAGTGATCCCCTCTCGGCCACCAAAACACTGTGGCTGGACAAAGCTTTTAATAACAGCCACCACCCGGGTAAGGGGGACATCAAAGGGACTACAACCGTAACAACTGCATTCGCTGATGCGAACAAACGCAAAAGAGGCCCAATCAGGGAAAATGGTGGGAAAACGTAAGCGTTAACGCGGTTACCATCACAACCCGAGAGGTCTTGGTTAAAAACATTGACACCCGATGACCCTGGGGTAGAGTAGGGTGTAAAGTGCTTTAACGGGTTATCTTGCCAGTCACGTTGAACATTGGAATCTACCGACATCAAATCAAGATCATGGCCATTAACCCCTCCAAACCGACGCTGGACGACTTCCCAAGACTTGGGAGAAAGCATAGCATCCGAACGAGATAGTCTCCTGGAAAACCAATCTGCCTGGTTTAGGTGAGAAGGGACAAAAGACATTTCCAAGGAAAGATTTCTATCCACCAAGAGCTGGAAAATCCATTTCGAAATCTGAGACAACTTTCTAGAGCGTGGACCACGGCCAGACCAAGCGTGGAAAACAACCATGCTGTCTACTTGTGCATCAATCCTGCAATCAGAGACGCTTTCAGGCAGTGACTGCA
>JAEMWC010000300.1:500000-637500 GCA_016490735.1 Pachyseris speciosa
ACAATTGTTATTTTATATAAACGGCGCACATCCGACTTTATATGGGTATTTTTAAACGAACATCAGCAATTAATTGTGGAAGTGCCTATTTATGGGAGAATCTTTATTTGTGGTATCTATTCAAAGAAGGCAAAGGTAGATTTGACAAGAGAACGGAAAGTGAGCTTAGCAAACGCGAATTACGTGACTTGAAGATTAGCTGAACTTCAAGTTGTTCTAAGTCTCTTTATCCAATGCTATTTTTATGCTCTATCAGACATTCTATTGTAGCTATATGTTTATTTCGCAGCTTAATTGCCTAAACTGTGTGATAATTAATTTCTCTGTAATTTCCCTTTCAGTCGCCAAGATCTCCATGATCGATGAGAACCACACTGCTTTTGTTTTCTCTCGTGTTTTAAAGCGGAGCTCAACGTTTTCCTCCTTGCCACAGGTCGACTGAATTTTGAACTCAGTGTTAATAAAAGATCTATAAAGCGAAAGGACGGGATAATTGAATGAGAATGTATGAGTATTTTTTCAAATTAGAAAACCATATCCGACAATAAACATTTTCTTGTGGATATTTTGTCACCATCCTCGGCACATAATCGGCGAGTTTTATCAATAACGTGTCGTTCAATACTTTGCTGTTTTCATTTTAAGCCTGTTAACAGATTGTTCACGGTTTCAATGAAGAAATATGTAAGTTGAATTTGTAGCCATTTGCTTTGCGAAACAGGGGGCAAGCGACAAATCGGCGTGATGAACCAGATCAAAAGACCGATAAAAATAATTGACAAATCAGAGGCATCATTTAACAATAGCGCGATTCAAAACAAAACAAACGACCGCGTTGGATCAAGAGTGAGCACAAAGGCGGAGCACCATACTCATGTGGTATTCGTGGCTAGCGGTATTTCTCGTGGGCGCGTAGGTACGACGACAAAGAAGTTGCCAGATAATTAATAATAATAATAATAATAATAATAATAATAATAATAATATAAATTCAGCTTTATTGATAACATACTAACTATTAAAATCCTATTTAAAATTAATTTAATAAATATCGTATTGTTTGCAAAATTAAAAACTAGACATATGACAACAATGGTAACTATTAAAATCCTATTTACAATTAATTCGCTTGAAAAATAGAAAAGAAAAAAAAACTATTCATTCAAAAACACTATTTACAATTCCTGTTGATTTAAAAAGCACTTAATTGAGCTTAGAAAGAAGTTAATTAAAACTAAGAAAAATTTATTAGAATTAAAAACATTTCATTTCGATTTAACCATCAAAAATCTAGGCCTGAAATTATGAATACAGCTGTAGACCAGCTACAGCAAGAGTGAAGTCTTCTGAGACCTCACGTGATTTGAATGGATATCTAGAACCTCTGACGCATCTATGTACAGTTCTTAATATAGCAAACGAAAGCTGTATTCGAAGCCAGGAAATAACGCTGGCGTAGGGTTCATCATTCTTAGTCGAAAGCTTATTTGCGAGAGTTCTTAAAAAGTTCTGACAGTCGAGTCCCATGCCTCCGTTTGTACCAAACACCAGTGGTGTAAAGGTTCCCATCTCTACATCCATCACTCTCTGGTTGTATTTCCTCTTCTTCTCGTTTTCTTGCTCTTTGAAGATCGTAGCTGTGTGCTTGCCCTGGTTGGACCGGGAATTAACATGCGTTACACGTACGTCAAAGAATGCCGTTACTCCTGGTGTCCAAAAACCTCCTGCCTTCATATCCAGCCTCGCTTCTCGACTTGTAACAATAATAATAACAATAATAATAATAATAATAATAATAATAATAATAATAATAATAATAATAATAATAATAATAGTAATAAGCAAGTTTTTATATAGGATAAACGGCATAGGAATGGCCACGTGGTCATGGACACGACTATTTCTTTGTAAAAGAATTTGCACTTCGTCAATAGACATAATTATTCATTCAATTTTTGATCATCATTTATTACTTCTTTTATAGCTGATAGACATTTTCAATGTCCACGAGAGAGCCTGTAGCTTTCCATACGCGGTCTGTGATTGGAAAATGAAACAATAGATGATGCAATACAAACAATACTCCTAGCCCTGATAACAAAAGAAGCTACAGGTCATAGGGACCAATGAAAATAGAGGTGTTGCAGATTACTAATGCCAGCGGGAAATCCCAGATACAAACGCATTTACTTCGAGGTACCAAAAGACCAACACTGAGAAGGAGATGAATTGTTCACGCCTTTATTTTTATCTTATTTTTATTAGCTTCGCCATTATGATACCAAAAAAAAAAAAAAAAAAAAAAAAAAAACGTTACAATCAATACGTTTGGCAGGGACATCGCAACAGCTAAGTAGCCAATTGCTGCGGGCCCAGAAATAAAATATATATAAAAAGAAAGAAGAAAGAAAGGTAGGGACACACGTTTTTGCCTTTTACTTCATGATATGACATAAAGCTGGTTTTTGAGCCTCAGCTAATATTGGGTAAACGACACAAGCAATTGTTCTGCACATTCAAAAAAAGTCCATTAGCTTCACCTATATGGCATAATTGTATAATTAGCATAATTACAGATGGTCAACACGTTCTACAGCACTGAAAGTTTAAAAGGAGTCTCTAACTTAAATCTCGGTAATGCGGAAAAAAATTTTCATCGTGCTTTTTATAATTTCACGAATTTCTTGATATCGCAAGCAGTAAACTACAGGATTTAAGGGCGAATTGAGGAGCAGGATAAAAAGTGTCTCGTATAAAGCTAGCCAAAAAGAACTTCGAGAGCTATCTGTTAACAATAATACAGAAGCACACAAATGCGGAACATAGCAAGCGATAAAAACCACATAAAAATACAAAGTACTAAACGTGGACTTCCTTTCTTGATGGAGCTCTATTGCCTGTGCATTTGGTTGTTGTAGTTGAATTTGCATTTCATTCTGGTGATATCTCACGACTCTGTAAATGTGAATATATGCCACTGTTGTCAAGAGAAAACCAACAGTTTCGATAACCACAGTTACCACAATACTGTGATCATGAAGTGATAAGTGCACCGAAGCAGCGACTCCACTTGTCAGCCATACTAAAATTATGGCGGTTAGGATGCGTTTTGAAGTAACTAGTTCTCTGTATCGTAGGTGAAGAGAAACGGCGAGAAGTCTATCAACAGCAATGGCGGTTACGGTTAGAAACGACGCACAAGCAAAGAGAAACACAGCAAAATTATGAACAGTTATAACGGACGGACATAGTAAGCTGTAATCTTTGTTCGCTGCCATCCTAAACACCACCGCATGCATCAACTGAGCAACAAATCCCACGGCAAGATCGGAGAAAGCAAGACTCAGGAACAACTTCTTTACATTAGCGGGTATCGATGACGCTTTCCACAAGGCTCGTATAATTAGAACATTTCCAAACACTGCTACGGGAGAAAATATAAAGTTTAACACATAGAGTGAAATGAGGGCACTTCTATGAAACTGAACGAGTAGTTCAGTTCCCTTTAAAAAGTAAGTGCAAAACTGCTTGGCCATGATAAAGTCTCCCTTACGATGAAAGAATCCCTTACGATACGTGGTATTTCGAGCAGTTTCAGAAAGAGGCGAAACAGCTGGGTCATTCTGCACTATACTGGCTCTTTCGCTTCATTTACATTTCTGTAATAAACTATTCGACAACATACTCAACTGTGGTCACATCTCTCTGACAAAACAAGGCAAATATTAGACGGTTTGTTCTCAACCACTGCAGGTAGAAAAAAAAAAGGAATTATCTATAAGGTTACTAGACTTTATCGAAAGTAAGGAAGATACGGATTATGTAAAGTTAAAATTCTTTAAACACAATTTATTGACGTCTTTTACAAAATGTCCTCTTTAGACCCTGTCAGTAGTTGTATCAACTACTAGCGTCCGTTATTGCGCCAGGACAACCATAAACAGATGCAGGCCATCTGCTCCTGTAGCCATTTATAGGTAGTGTATTTGGGGAACAAACGTGTTCCATTCTTGCCTGACAAAAACAATTTATTCCTGAAGCGGAAAACTAACAATGCGCTTCATGAGAGCGGCTCACAATACTGACAACTAAAAACGAAAATTTATTCATTTGATTGGAATACCAGATTTTCAAAAATCGTAGTGGCTGCAGCAGGGTTGGCGTAGTGGTGAGAGCGCTCGCCTTCAACCAATGTGTCTCGGGTTCGATTCCCGGAGTCGATGTCATAAGTGGGTTGAGTTTGTTGGTTCTCTACTCTGCTCCGAGAGGTTTTTCTCCGGGTACTCCGGTTTTCCCCTCTCCCCAAAAACCATGCAACATTTGATTTGATTTCATTTGATTTCAGTTCAGTTGATTTAATTTGACTTTATTTGTTTCTGTATTTGCTCGGCCCCACTAGCCTTTGTGCTATTAATACTACCGAGGGTAATTAAAGGTTATTATTATTATTATTATTATTATTATTATTATTATTATTATTATTATTATTATTATTATTATTACTAAAAACAGTAAACAAAGAACGTCGAAAACAATGGAACCTAGCCATGAAACAATAGAGGTGCAGCCTATAAAGATCCAGTGAAATTAGAGGTTTCAAAGAGGTGCAGCAGTATTGGACAAGAGACAAGTAAATAGACTAACATACAAAAATGTTGTGACCCGTTGGCAATGCAAATTAATCGAAAAAAAAAAAAAAACTTCATAAAACACTCGAAATAGACTGGCTAACCGATAATTTCACATGAACAAAGATCCACGGAAAAGATAGAACAATTCGCTGGTGTTTGTTGCCATACGCTGCTAGTTTAGCGTCGGTTATTCTTCGAATACATTCAGAAATGTTGCGTCCTCCAAAATAATGGTAAAGGTTTCCGACAGTGAAGACAATCTTTTTCCTTTGATTTCTTTCAGAATGTTTGTGCCACTTTGTGCAACGTTTGTCTTTTTGTGTGTGCCCACATTTTTTCGCTCCACCATGGGCGCGGATTAATCATGCTGGCCGAGCGCCTTCCGTCTTAAACAGAACGCGACCAACTGAATAGCCACGGAGAAGGTACTCGCTCTAAAGTCCAGCCTCAGTCCAGCCATTTATCTTGCTCTCCTTTTAGGTTTCTCGAGCCTGTAATAGGAATGTTATGCGTACCTTGTACCTTCTAAGGTGTCATATGCATGGGCCGTGAAGAATTCATTCATTCATTCATTCATTCATTCATCCATCCATCCATCCATCCATCCATCCATCCATTCATTCATTCATTCATTCATTCATCCATCCATCCATTCATTCATTCATTCATCCATCCATCCATCCATCCATTCATTCATTCATTCATTCATTCATTCATTCATTCATTCATTCATTCATTCATTCACTCATTCGTTCGTTCGTTCGTTCGTTCGTTCGTACCAACTAAGGTAAAGTTATTGACGCAATTTATTCTCTCCTACAGTCATCAAAAGCTCCCGTAATTCTTACGAAATACAAACACTAACTACATACAGTCGTGACAAGTTTGACAAAACTAAAAATAAACATGGCATGTTAATTTTAAGCTTCGGCGATGTGCAATATTTTCTTCACTGTGCTTCTCACAATTTGACGAATTTGTCGATATCGCCAGCAGTAAACCAAAGAATTAAGCGACGAATTCAGGAGAACGAAGAAAGATGTAACGCCAAAGGCCACCCAAAACGAAGTTCGAGAACTATCTGTCATCAATATAAATACAGTGGAGCAGATCAAGATAGCATGCGATATAAACTGCATAGAAATACAAAACGCTATACCTATATTATAACTCGTTTTGAAGTAACAAGTTCTCTGTATATGAATGAAGAGAAGAAGTCTATCAACAGCAATGGCGATTACACTGAGAAAAGATACACAAGCGAGAAGAAATGAGTAGAACTGAATAACATACAGTTAACGTTTTTGGACACAGTGCGTTTAAATTGTAGTTTTCATTCACTGCATTCGTGAATATGACTGCAATCATTTTTTGGGAAACAATCCCACGGAAAGATCAGAGATAGCAAGACTCAGGAACAGTTTCTTTACATTAGCAGGTATAGACGACGCTTTTGACAGGGGATAAATGACAAGAATATTTCCCAACGTTGCCAGGGCAGAAAAAATGAAGTGTAAAACACGCAGTGAAAACAGGGTATTGCTATGACATTCACACAGTAGGCTAATTCCAATCAAATGGTAACTGCAGAACTGCTGGGACAAGGTCGCTTTACGATATAGATAGAAATTTCTATAAATAAAAACAATTCAGCACCTGTATACTGTTTGTGGTTATCTGTTAACTGAGTGCACAAAATAGTAGAGTGGCGCAACTTGATCATACAGCTTCCAAAGTTGATGACAAAAATATCATAATTGTAAATAAGAGTGCGTTCTGATTGGTTTAGAACCGTGTTGCTGTGCTGCCATGGAAACAATGCAAAATCACAAGAAGGAGAAAATATTAAATGTGCGTTTCCAGAAAACAATCAAAACTTCACAAAAGGACGTATAACAAAAGATATCGATTAAAAAAAAAAGCGCCTACGGTTTTTAATTCCACAAGAATATCTGCTTGTAAAGGTAACTTATACTATGCAGATCTCATGTCTCTCCATTCATCGAAATGAGATTTCTGTACTGTTCAAATTGAACAATAAAAGTTATAAGACATTTATGTACTTTGAGAGTTACTGGCCCCACGGGCGAGGGGGAAGATCTTCCACTGCCCCTCAGGAACAGCCATGAAAACAAGTACCCACAAACGTAATTGGGTGCCCTGTATAAAACAGACTGACAGAAATTGTAATGGCAATATAGCAATTAATTACAAGGCAGCATTAAATGAAAACACGTAAACGGGGGAATTGGTTAATTTCAATTTTAACCTTACATAGCTAGGATCACCTTAACTCAAATAATCAATGTCACCTTAAATTGCAATGATTAATAAACAGACAAAACTTTGAAGCAAGACTGAGGAGTCAGTACGGACAAACAGATATTATTGTGAGATTAGAACCGTAGACGTGTTTTTTTCATTCGGTGTCTTTGCAGGATTTCGCTTGTTTTCTGGAAACGTAAATTCGATATTTCCTCTCGCTAACATTTTTTCCTTGCATTTATCCACGGTAAAAAAGGAACATGGCTCTCAACCAATGAAAACGCACTCTTACGTAAAGTTATTATTTTCTGGTCATCAACTATGGAAGCTGTATGATCATGATTCGCCAGTTTATAATTATTATGTTGGGCAGTAAGTTAACAGTCAATTTAACTACAAACAGCATACAGGCGGTGCATTGTATTTATCAATAGACATTTCGATCTAAATCACCAGACGACCATGTCCGAAAAGTTCTGCACTTACCATTTGAATGGAATATTGTAGGAATACACTGTTTTCACTGTGCATTTTACACTTCATTTTTTCTGTCGTGCCAACGTTGGGAAATATTCTTGTCATTCGCGGCCTGTCGAAAGCGTCATCTATACCCGGTAAAATGTGAAGAAGCTGTTCCTGAGTCTTGCTATCTCTGATCTTTCCGTGGGATTGTTTGCCGAACTTATGCTTGCCGTGGTATTGAGGACCGCGGTGAATGACTTAAACGTACTGTGCCCAACAACTTTAACTGTTTGTTATTCCTCGTTGTTTCTCCTTGCCTGTGCGTCGTTTCTAACTGTAACCGCCATTGCTGTTGATAGACTTCTCGCAATGTCTCTTTACCTACGATACAGAGAACTAGTTACTTCAAAGCGAGTTATAATAGCTATAACTTCAGTCTGGGTAACAAGCACTGGTGCCACCTCTGTGTTCGTTTCTCTTCACAAGAACAGTAACATTGTAAGTAGTTATACTTGTGCAATTTCTTGGATTCCTGGTGACAGCAGTGGCGTACATTCACATTTTCAGAGTATATAATAATAATATAATAATAATTTAGAACTTATATAGCGCATTTTCCATGTGTATATGATCAAATGCGCTTTACAAGCAGGTGAAATTGGAATTTGGAAATGTTGGTTTTTGTGGAGAGGGGAAACCGGAGAACCCGAAGAAAAACCTCTCGGAGCAGAGAAGAGAACCAACAACAAACTCAACGCACATATGACGTCGAGTCCGGGAATCGAACCCGGGCCACATTGGTGGAAGGCGAGTGCTCTCACCACTACGCCATCCCTGCTCCCCAAAAGTAGCAAGATAGTAGAGTAGCAAGATATAGAGTAACAAGAGTAGTAGAGTAGCAAGATATCATCAAAAGCAAATGCAAGGTCAGCTTCAGAGTACGGAAGCAATGGACCTAATCCGAGATATAAAGTCATCTTTTAGTGCTTTGTATTTCTATGCAGTTTTCATCGCTTGCTATCTTCCATTTATCTGCTCTACAGTTTTATTGATAACAGATGGCTCTCGAAGTTCTTTTTGGGTAGCTTATTATGTCACGTTTTTCTTCGTTCTCCTCAATTCGTCGTTAAATCCTTCGGTTTATTGCTGGCGATATCGAGAAGTTCGTCAAATAATAAAAAGCATTATTATGAATCAAATATTTCGCATTACCTAGACATAAACCTAGAATAAATTAAAGATGACGTCGTGTATTTATGCAGTATGTCGTAATCAAACAGTGACGTCGACTTTTTTGACTTTTTAAATATTATTTAAAACTTATCATTCCTATAACAGTTACTTCCGTCATAACATCGTCCTAACTACAATACATACATTAGATAGAACTAATGCAACACGATAGAACCTATAAAAAGCATTTGCCATATTCCCACGAATTGCGAAATTGTATATACTAAATAAACGGCTGATTTAAAATTGATCTCAGCGTGTTGGTCAGTTTGCTTAATTTAAAGGATGACCAATAGAAAATATCTGATAATCTTGTAGCAATGGAAAACGAGCTCCACATCACAGCGAATGATAATGAAATGATTACGAAATCATACAATTTGTTATTGTCTTTGCTGCAGTTAGATAATGCAGCATAAATGAGCGATATTAGAAGTTTTAAAATGTTTAAAATTTTTTCGTTTTCTTTCTTTGTTTGTGTTTGTTTGTCAGTTTCATTCCTTCGTTCTTAATGTTTGACGGCTTGTTAAGTTGTGTATGGGTAATTGGAAGCAAGATCGAACTTTCAACGCATTATGCAGTTCTCATGTCTCTCCATTAATCGAAATGAGAGCTTCGGGTTTATTGTTCAAATTGAACATGGTGTTCTAGTTTTGTAAGACATTTCGTTATCCACGTTTGAGTGTTAATGGCCCCACGAGCGAGGGGGAGGGGGATATCGCAGAATGACCACTTCTACTAGTACCCAGTCCCTTCCCTCGCCAAAAACTACGATTACAACAGAATCTTTGAGAAAATTATGTATAAAAGAATCGCAGATTTCATTTAGAAAAACGACTTTTTGTGCCCTTTCCAATACGGTTTTCGCAAAGGACATTCTACCCAACATGCTATACTAGACAATACTCAGACCAACATGAATCATGATCTATTCTCTTGTGGAATTTTCATTGACCTCAAAGAAGCTTTCGATACCGTTAATCATGATATCTTACTAAATAAGCTCTACCACTGTAGTTTTCGCGTGAACATTAGTGACTGGATTGCGTCATAACTGAAAAATCGCACACAAATAACGCAAATTGAAGGGCATTTATCAAACAAAGCTCTGCTTTCCTACGGTGTTCCCCAAGGGTCTGTTTTAGGCCCATTGCTTTTCTTACTATATGTTAACGATATGTATCAGGGCTCAAATAAAATCAACTTTTATCTCTTTAATTTGCCGATGATACTGGTATACTATTTGCTAACAAAACTTTGAAGACTCTAGAAACAACTGTAAACGCTGAACTTCGAAATCTTAGCGACTAGCTTATATATCCAATAAATTGACTCTTAATATCTAAAAATCTAACTTTGTATTATTTCACCCCAGCCAGAAGAGGCCATATTATTACCCCAATATCAGTATAGTCCAAAGATCGCATCAACATATCTTGGCGTTATAATTGATAAAAATCTCTGGTGGAAATTCCATATTGATGTCGTCGCCACAAAAATCAGTAAAATAATCGGTCTGTTGGGAAAATAACGCCATTCTGCACCACGACATTTACTGTTAAATACCAGTCACTAATCCATCCTTACCTAACTTATGGGCTTGCTTCCTGGGGTCAGTCATCGAAGACTCGTCAGAATAAAATTTTAATTATGCAGAAAAGAGCGCTTAGCGGGTGTTACTTTGCCGACAGACGTGTTCATGCAATTCCCTTTTTTTTTTTTTTCCTGATGCAAATGTTCTGATGAGACGGTCTCCAGCTAATGCATGATATCAACAATAATAACGCTCCCTCAAACGTCTTGAAACTATTTCATAAAACTTCCAGTATCCATTAATACAACACGACAATTCTTCGTCCAAAGCAGTAGATCAGAAAAACAACAACGCTTTTTTTCGCGATTTAGCGCAACACTTTGGAATGATATACCACGTTGTGTAAGAGACCTACGTAAGAGAGCATTCAAAACAAAAATTAACCAACTTCTCTTTAACATTTTGCCCGGGAAATTTGAAAATGATTACATTGGAACGCCAATCATAGTGTAAAAAAGGAAGACTATTTAAATTGTCAAAAATCTATGTACTTTATTCTTTCTTCCTCAAAGTTGTATTATTATCTTTTTTTCTCGTATTTCCTTACTTCTTACAGGGGCGTAGCGAGCCAATAGGCCCGTAGGCCCGGACCTACAAATTTTCAGCCTGCCTGTCCTATATATTATTGTGCCGTTGTGAGAGATAAACAATTTCCTGAAATTCTTTGCGAACGTTATATAAAGGAAACGCAATTTATCGACGTATCGTAGGATTATAACAATCGCAACCACTCTGTAAGGGTGAGATTACGAAAGCAAGGGAAACTTAAAAGCCCGCAGGCTATGAAAAGTGCTACCGACAATCGTACAACGGTTTCATATGGTGAGACAGCGAAACATGCACGTGGGCAGCCATGGCTAAGCGGAACCATCGACCGTTTCTTCTAGGAATAGTTTATTTCTTTCTCAAATTTGTGTGCGTGGTAAAGGGGAGTTCAGATGACATTCATTCACGGCAAACAAAACGGCCATTTCTTGCTGAGGGAATACTTTGGTTCTCTAGTTCAAAATTATGGTAAAATTCAGGGTATTTATCTTGACTTTATAAACACTTTTCGAGTCTGAGGAATGTATGAAATCGCGTTTTAGAGCTTTCAGTAAAAACAATTTCCCGGGGGAGCATGCCTCCGGATCCCCCTAGAAGTTCGCAACTTCGGCGCTTGATACACGCCCTCGGCGTGATAACGATTCTCGCGTTAGAAACAGGCCTACAACTATTCAAAAACCTCGCTACACCCCTGTCTTATAAGTTCCGTCTTTATTGTTTTTGAATTTCTTTCCAGTTGTACTGTTAATTTATTCTTTAGTTAATTGTAAGTCTGGCCTGCCTTAGCTACCTGCGGGCCAGTTAACTTTATTTTTGTGTACAAATTTTAAAAATAAAACTGTTTGTTGATGCTGTTTTGTTATCGTTGTAAGTCGAAAACAAAGATGCCCCACGAAAGTAATTGGTCGTCCTGTGTAAAACAGACTGACCCAAACGGTAAAGACAATACTGATTCATACCAGTTTATTCATCAGTCTCGGGTTTATTACAAACCAGCAAAGTGACCAGCTACCAGTTGGCTTTGTTAGCTCAGTTGGTAAAGCATTGCACCGGTATCGCAGAGGTCGTGGGTTGAACTCCCGTGACCTGAGATTTGTTTTATTCAGGCTTTATTTCAGCACTGCTTTAGTAGTGTGCATAACTTTGATGATCAGTCACATCTTCAATATAGAGGTTAATTACAAGGAAAGCATTCAATAAAATGCGTAAACGGAGGGATTGGTTAATTTCAATCTTACATAGCTAATACTGATTACCTTTCCTTTAATGCTCACCTAAAATAATTAACGTCACCTTTACTTGCAATGATTAGAAAAGAGGTAGCAACTCGGGGTCATGGAGCACAAATGGCAGTCCAAGACAAGAAGATCTTGTTGTGTAATTAAAACCTGAGGCGATTGCTTTTATTCACTGAGTGTTTGACGAGTACTTCTTATAAACTTGTGTGGATTTTCGTTTGTGTTCTGGAAACGCACTCTCAATGTTATCTTTACATTGTTTCCATGGAGATGCAATGACACGGCTCTCAACCAATAAGCCGAGAGCACAAGCTCTTTTAAGGTTTAATTTTGTTGTCGTGAGTTTTCCAAGTCGTATGATCAAAGACGGTATGATCAAGTTGAGCAAATCTACTTTTTTAGCGGTGAGTTCACAGAATTCAGTTCATTTTACTGATAAGTTGCGCCAATCGATCTATGCATGTAGTGTGGTGAATTCACAGAACTCGGTTATTAAACCAACCGAAAAGTTGCGCCAATCTATTTTTTTTAATTTGTGCTGTGAATTAACAGAACTCAATTAATAGACCTATGAAGAGAGTCGGGTCATTTTTATTCAAGAAAAGGTCGATCTGAATAATCAAGCGAACATGGGCGAGCTGATATTATATGTTTGAATAAGTGTGAATAAACTGAAATTGAACTGAAACTGAAACTTCTGCAGTTAGCAGTTGAAGGGAACTGGCCTGCCTTCTGAATTTCATAGGCCAGGCTTCCCTTTTTTTCGCTCTGTGCTTTGCACTTCATTTTTTTCTTCATTGGCAACACTGGAAAATAGTATTGCTGTCGATAGACTTCTAGCCATGTCTCTTCACCTACGATACAGAGAACTAGTTAGCAAAGTGCGTCTTAGCAGCAATAGTATCAGTATGGCTCAAAAGTGGAGTCGCGGCTTCTGTATTCGCATCTCTTCGTGAGCACAGTGTTGTGGTAACTGTGGTTATTCAAAAAGTTGTTGGTTTTCTCCTGACAACAGTGAGGCCCTGCCAGGGTAAATTCCGACAAGAGACTTGTCCCAAAAAGTAGCGACAGCACATAAAATGAAATCCCGACGAGAGACAACATTCCTGGCAAAATTCCGACAGTGGCATCAAGCCGAGAATTAGCGATTTAAACACAAAATTCAGACAAGCGATACGTCCGTCCGCGCCCCTTCCCCCCTCCACCCACGCTTGCTATTCGAAGTTCTTTTTGGGTAGCTTTTCAAGTCGCGCTGCTCATCGTTCTCCTCAATTCGTCGTTAAACCTTTGGTTTATTGCTGGCGATATCGAGAAATTCGGGCAAATACTGTAATAAAAAGCATAGTGACAAAAATATTTCACATCACTGACACATAAACATTTAATAACTGGATGACTTTGTTTAAGGGGGAGTTACACCTGAATGCTACGTTTTTCTCACCTTCTGACCTTTTCTCCTCATTATCTTCGCGAGATTTCATGCAATCCGAAAAAGCCGTCATAGTTTGGTAGTGCATAACCCCATAAATATCTCAGATTTTTGGGTGATTTTTAGAGTATTTATAAAGAAAGAGACAAGGGACAGGGGGGGAAGGGGGGAAGGGGGAGAGTGTTTTAAGGGGAGGTGAGAAAAACGCAAATTGTAAAGTGATTAAAAATTAAATTTGGAGGTTAAAAACTAATGGACAAACCGGCACCAAACAGTTCGTCCTCAACCTGACATGCACCCGCGTTGCAGTGGACTGTCCGAGTGTTTATGTATGCCTTATTTTCCCTTTTTAATTTCTTCATCAAATCACTTCTTATTTCATCAACATCCAGGTATAACGTCCCCTTAATTATGTAACGCGTAATCATGAACAACGCTTCCCTCCTTCACTGGAATTGTTTGGGAAGCAACTGGAAAACAAACAAGAACTGAACAGTAGCTAAGTGCATATGTTAATAACTTCAGTGTGTTGGCCATTTGCTTCATTGAGAATCACTGATCATAACAGTCAAAAAAAAAGTTTGCGCTTGACAGTTTTGAAGTAATTGAAAATGAGTTTCACTTATCTCGGAAATAATAAGTGATTGCGAAATCATCCGTGTTATTTTCTTTAATTTGCTACAGTTAAGATGGGGTTGTACGTGAATTTGAGTGAAATGTTAAGGAGTTTAAAGAAGGGATTGAAATTTAGAAAATAAAAATGCTTTGAAACACCACCAGACAGTTGACACCCCCAAAAGGCCACTCCAGGTTGGTAGGGCACTGTTTTGGTGTCCATCTACCAATTTCCAACTTCAAATTCCAATTTTAAAACCTTCATTAAATCTTCAATTTTCCTGTTTCCCTAAATTCAACCAGTAATCCATTGATAAAAATTATCTCATCCCAAATATACCCAAACATCACCCAAAACTTCACAAAATATCCCACAACATAACTTCGCGAAATGAGCTTTAGGGATTCTTGATTGCCTCAAGTGAAACGCGAACGAGATATGAACGTTAAATCCATGTCAAGCGACAGAAAAAATCAACGATGTGCAGGTGTATCGCTATCTCAATAATGCTGCATGAATGCGCGATTTTGAAAACTCAGAATGCTGAGAGTTTTCTTTCTTTCGTTCCATTTCTTTCCTTTTCTAAGCTGTTAGTATCGCCAACTGTCAAGACCGCAGGACATTTTCTTTGGTCAAGATCTAGATTTTGTCTTTTGCACGGCCGACCAATAAAACGGTTATTTATTATATTTCCAGTAGTTTGGTTCGAAATCTCTGTTTTTGTTTCCCTCAGGTTTTCTCCATACGCAAAAACAACGAGGCAAAGACGAGATAAAGAGAGCTAATTAACATGTAAACAAAACAATAAATTGGCTGTCATTTTGGAATGCACTGTAAATTGTATATCAAGCTAAGGTGGCGTTCGTTTGGTTTGGAATACTGGGAACAGACGCTATTAATAATCTTTAAGGGCCTTTCATTAAAATATTTCGAATACATACCTTATGACTGTACTGTTCCAGTGGAAGGTATGTGAAAGGGGTACCATTTGTCAATGGGTTACGGGTTACGGGTTAATAATACACGTGTTCTGTTGGAATGCTGCCTTTTTCAGAATGAACGGAACAGTATTTCATCATGTTTTTCTGGTCATGATAACAGAATGAACGGAGCCCACTATAGAATACGCAGAATATGTGTTCTTTTAGGTAGCACCGGAAGTCAGTTATAGTCTGTCCGCTGGTCGCAGGTCACCTTCGCCAAGAGCATTCCCCTTGTCAGAATACTGTGCCCTTTCCTGGCAAACCGGATTCTTTGCATTCTCTTATTTTCAAACCTATCAGACTTTTTACAATACTTGATTTGTTCCTCCTTGGTAGATGTTACAGTAACTTGGGCCAAGCGGACAACATGCGTTTTAGAGTTCAAGAGTTTAGTTCGACTTTCTAAAGTTGAACTACGTATAGAATTTAATGCTTAATTGCTAACACTAATACAAACAACACTAATAAACTGCGAGTAGTCTCTAATTTCGGCGTTGGATTGTGGAGCGGGCGAATGACACGCGCGCGCGTGAAGTTGCGAGGAGACGCGACGCGAGGAGAGCGCCCAAAATTATCGCAACTTCGCGCGCGCGCGTCTTTCGCCCACCCCACAATTCCATCGCCAAACTTAGAGAATACTCGCAGTCTACAACACTAACGGACTCCCTAGTTTCGCTAGTTTCATTTACAATAAAAATTCGACTCATTTATAGATCCAGTTCTTATAATAACTGGGTAAAAAAACAGCAACCCATTCGACAAAAGTGTAAAAAGAACGGTGTACTAAAATACCATGTAAAACCTTTGAGGCAAACACATAAATTCGATATGCAGACCTGAACGCATTTGTCCCCTTAAATATCACCTTTATCAGCCCTTGTACCTTATAATTTTATTTTGAACGGACATTTCGCCTGTGAGTATACCGAAGAATCGACGAAGATGGACGAAAACACTCGAACCTATCGCAGGAATGTGCTTAGCTAACATGAATCAGCCTCATTATGGAGGGTTTGCTAAGAAACCACCAAGAGAACTCAAATATTGTAACACCTACCAGGGTACTTACACGCATTAATTAATAACTATTAATATAATTAGTTTAATAAGTTACATTTTAGCATGCAATAGTTTGTCTCTTCACCAGCCACTCTATGAACAAATGGTAGAAACAAGAAAAGAAAACCAGCGATGAAAGTTTAGACAAGACATTTCGGAATACTAATTCGTGCTATTAAAATTCGTCATTCTAATTCACTTTCCACCATTGTAAATTCCAATTTTTGTTTATTTCACGATGCTGTTCTGTAAAGCTACTGCGGTTTTGTTGTTACCCAAACTTCTTGCCTTTTTACGCAGGTTCAGAGCTATCACACTGCACTTTGAGACATTTTTGTCGAAAATTCAGCTGCAATTTCGCCACAAGTCACTTCGCTCACCAAGCAACCCAATGTTAACAAGGTTCAGCTGTATTAACTGTGCTGACCTCTTCGAGCTTGCCAATATGCTTTTCAATCCATTCCCAAACCATCAATGCTACTTTTTCGGAGGTATCTAACACGAACGCATGCCTGATGTCTTTGTCACGTGAAAGCTTGATGTCTGCATCCGGGAACCTTTCTTTCATGTCCTCGTAGTATCCCTGAGGCACCCAGGGATCACCTAGACCGTAAAAGAAAACCAGCTTATGCAGGTTTGACCGGATGCACTCGTAATCCAGTTCTTGTATGGTGACCAGCTGTCGACCTATCTCGAGCATGTTATCCACCGTGGAGTAATCCATCATTGACTGAGCGGCCGCCCTAAGACTCTCACTGTTCTCGACTCTGTTTAGGTACATCCACCAGCCTATAGACCACCGCTGAACGAAGGATGGCATATACGAAACTAAAGCCGTTCCCATGAGAAACGGCCAGTGCAGATAATGGCAGATGAACTTCCAGAATTTGCCGTTGGGAGCCGAGTCTACTCGCTCAATCGTCGGAAATAACAAAACACACTTGAGAACTTTCCCTTTGTCGTGATACCGTTTGAGCATTTCCAACGCGATGTAAGCCCCAATGGAATGTGCAATAAGAATTACTTTACAGTGCGCGGGAATGTAATAAGCCAAGAAAGCGAGCTTGTGTTCTATCTGATCGGTGAGAGTGAAAGAGGAGGGTGGCTCTTGATCCCAATGCTTGTTCGTTTTCCATTTACAGGGACCACTTGGTTCATCGACCTGTGCATGACCTGAGAGAAAAAAGAGAAAAAAGTTCAGTTATCACCCCTCCCTTGCATGCGTCTACGGAGCTTTCGCATTTCACTCGGCGAAAGCCTGAACAGTCAAACACTTCAGTGATGAAGTTTCGTGTTCCTTACCAGAGCTGAAATTATCACCTTAACACTGCTAACATGGGAGTTTCCAATTGACGAAAAACTATGAGAAGTCAAATTTACTCTCGTGTCCGGCTAATTAACAATTATTCTGCGAAATTGTGCAGAATCGCCTGATACTTAGCCGAAGAGGTTAGAGGAAGAGGATATGGATTTGTTCTTCGATAAACACCAATCAAGTTCTAGGTCAGCTGCGTACTTTGCTTGCGGAAATGTATCAAGTTCTAGGTCAGCTGCGTACTTTGCTTGCGGAAATGTATCAATACTGAACGAGAAAGTAAACCTCTTGAGACTGTAAGCTCGCCAGACTTTGGATCAAGCGGGGAGAAACCATTCTGGGTGTTGTGGTTTCTAGACCTGGACAGATATTGCTAAGATGCTACGAATTTCGCGGCGTACACTGTATAGAAGGATAAATGAGTTTAACCTGGAGAATTTAGGTGGGTTTTCGGACATTTTCTCGTTTCAGTATCCATACATTTCCGCAAGCAAAGTACACAGCTGACCTAGAACTTTGTAAGTGTTACCATAGAAGAACTAATCCATATCGAGCAGTGAACGAAGGACAGATAATACCATTTCGAGTCTACTAAAGAGAAGTGTGGCTTTGTGGAAGCCTAAGTCAGGGTTATCATCTTTGATTTCAATCTCCTCTAGCAGGTTATATCCAAAAGACGAAAGCACTATCACGCACGTAGCACCGACCAGGCACACAGCATCGGCCGCCATGTTTAGGTCTTCTCATCCATAGGGTAACTACAGGGTCTTCCATCATCCACTGACCAGGATGGACTGCAGAAATTATTGAACATAAAATTACGCATTGAACAAAAAATCAGTTATTGAATTGAACAAGCGCGCATTGAATACAAATAAAACGCAAAACAAATCTTTATTCCAATACATATTTTATTGGAAGTTATTGAATATAAATTTGATTTACTTTATACACGGCTGGTTTAGACTCTATAACATAGAAGGTAATTGGAATGGCGTTATAAACAATCGTGCCGCTTTCTTTCTTTCTTTCTTTCTTTCTTTCTTTCTTTCTTTCTTTCTTTCTTTCTTTCTTTCTTTCTTTCTTTCTTTCTTTCCTTCCTTCTTTCTTTCTTTCTTTCTTTCTTTCTTTCTTTCTTTCTTTCTTTCTTTCATGATCACTGCCGTAAATAATTTTCAGTAATCGATATATTAACCACTTGTTATGTACCTTGTTTGGAGAATAAAAAGCGTGACCATTGAAGCTATTCTTAACGCCGAGATGAAACACACTGCGAAATACTGAAATGTTATTGAATCGACACGGAATAAGTGGTCTTCATGGATATTTTCTTCAATTCATTTCAAAGAATCGTAATTAATTAATAATGAGAAAATGGAAATTTTCCTATTACTGAAGCCGGGAAAAGATAAGCTTTGTGTTTTGAATTAACGGTATGTTCTCGTTCTTCACCAAATATGTTTTGAGCCATAAAGCTTTTCACGGTACGAGTTAAATTGAGCAGGTGACATATTCGTTCATATGATTAGCGCGGGGGGTTTTGTTTGAACAATGTTTTGCTGATACACTAAAGTTTTCAGGTAGCAGATGTTCAGTTTCAAATTTTGAATTTCAAATTTAAACACTAAGGACCGATTTTCATGCGATGAAGTAACCTTCTTTGGTGATTAAAAATTATCTCGATAAATAAATTTATTGTGAAACATCGAAAAAATCTAGAAGTCTTCATATTAAAAAACATCAACTAGTAAAAAAAAAAAAAAGGAAAATTACAGATCACGACAGTTTGAGCTTAAACTTTTGCACCGCTTAAAGAGGACGAATTCTACCCGGCTTATTTTCATACCAGTTAATTTTTTCCGAGGTTTGCGTTAATCTTACCTGCGTGGGAGACGCCGTAAACAGAGTATTTTCCTTTCCCAGCTTGAAAAATTGTCGAGATGAAAATATCGTAGAATCCTATGCCACCAGGATTACCCGGAATAACAACAATGCAAATGTTTTCCTCGGCTGACCTCGCACTGGCAATTCTTGTGGCTACTCCATTGATCAAAGCAATTTCATGCTTAACGGGTGAATTAGGGTTGTTATTCATTTGTCCTCTGACTTTTTTCGCAGACGAATTTCATTCAAGAAAGTTATTTCTGTCGTCGTGCTATTTTCAAGCGGAAGCGTTTGACGCACGCATGCGCCGTTTTGTTTCAGTTGTCAAAAGGAGGAAGGTTATAAAATATTAAAGAACTCCCTGGATTTGATCGCTCATGTTTATATACGCAATAAGCACAAATAAGTCACCAGGCGTGCGTTTCTCAAAACTCCGTAAACATTTCGGAACCAAGAAGTATTTTTCTAGTCGGTTTTCTAAGTTAATTGGCACTAGCTTTTAGGGAAAACTAAACCAATATATTTCTCAATTTTGTAGCGAACTTTCATAAACGATTATTAAAAGTATTAGAATTCGAATTTCTGGTAATAAGCCTAGAGCACATAAAATAGTTTTCGGGCCCGAAACATTTTCGGGTGTTTTGAGAAACGCCCGCCAGAACTCAACTGACGGAACAGCCATGGCAAGCATTTAACAACTTATAACAGAACTGAGGTAGTCTCTAATAGGTCAAACTCAGGAGCTATATAACAAGAATTTCGATTGCATTTGTTTTTCTACTTTTGTACCTACTCTTGCCTTTAGTCTCAATTCTTCTCCATAATCAGGGGCAGATTTAGGGGAGGGGTGCAGGGGGTGCTTCCCCCGTCCCCTCCCCCCGACCTGCGGCTATCTAATATAACTAGTATTATGCAATAAAAGAAAAAAAAAGCCATGTGGTTTAGTAGTCACCCGACTGTTACGTCATTCCTTTGTGGTGCACCCCCTCCTTAGAAAAATTCTGGATCCGGACCGGCATCAGCACACATTTACACAAATGGCAATACGAGCTACAGATAAATGCACACTGGAAATTGAAAGCGCTAGACAAACTTACTCCTCGCCGTAAATCTGAGCGAAACAGGCTCAATGGTTTTTGAGAAAAGGACCTTTAAGACGTCAAGATTTTATAAAGAATGTGATGTCCGGGTGGTAACTCGTGCTACCCAGCCATACATGAGGATACATTTCCTTGTTGTAAAAAATCCATGTTCATATCCAGAGAAGAGAATCCATGCTCCGTTGATTGATCTTGTTTCAGTCGTATTTAGTTAAATATGAAATGAAATATAACATTGCTCCAAAGTTAAACCAAACGAAAGGGAAATAAAACTTCAAAAACAAAAGAGACGAAGCGACAAAGTGAGATAAAATCCAAAAACTAAAACTCCCCCCCCCCCCCCAAAAAAAAACAACACACCACAAAGGTGTCTACGTCAACTCAAGTTCATATTGAAACTCAAACCTGATTGGTTGAGAAAAAACACGCGCGTCGCGCGTACAAAACAAACATACCAAGGGGGGAAGGGAAGAGAAAATTTGTGTTTCGAAATATTACGAATTTCAAGAAAAATATAACACTTGTAAGTGTGAATGACCGTCGCAGTTATGAACACTGCTTAAGCAGTAGTGAAAATAAAGCCTGAACAAAAAATTCTGGATTGTACGGGATTCCAATCCACGACCTCTGCGACACCGGGGAGTGCAGTGCTCTACCAACTGAGCTAACAAGGCAACTGGGAGCTGGTCATTTTGTTGGTTCGTAAATTTTACCCGTGAGGGATGAATATCTGAGAATGAACATATGATTTTCATGTATTCATCCTCAAATATTCAACACATCGAACTAATTTTCCTTCTGGTTCCCAAAAGCGATGTGCTGTTAAATTTGATATATGTTAATGAGGAAAATGTAAACATTGACGGACAATAAATATAATGAAATACCCATAAGCCTCTGCGATCGATAAGAGCCCACGGCTCAGTGTGCAGCGGCCACATTTCTTTGGTTACGGGACGCCATCTTCGTGTTGTTAGTGGAACAGTGCTGAAATGGCGTCGTTCTCGCGGTCGAAAGGGACGAGATCTGGTAAGATCTGTTATATCGGTGGCAGTTTATGTACTCAGCTACTATTTTCTAGTCTAATGTTGTTATTTTGTGACCTCCATAAGCTTCGCCGCTTCGGAGCAGTGCACCTGACAATTTCCGACGTTCTGGAAGTTTTGGCAAATCTGGCAGAGGTTTGCACTTAGCTGCATCTTTTGACTCCAAATCTGGGTATGTGTATTAAATAATTGCAACTTAGTTATTGCCATGAACCATTGCAGTTATAGCAATTTTCTCTTTATTGCAATGGACGCTATTAATTATAATCCGTTTGCTGGTTAAGTCAACTGCAGATGATTTGGCATTCTTCAGTTGCCACAACTGTCGTTGTTTGCCTTGAAATTTCGAGGCAAAATTTGTTTCCTGTCGTAAATTTCAGGAAACCAACAAACTCCGATTAATCTTCTCGATATTTCTCTTTTTATTTCGCTTGAATACGTGGAAATTTGTTCCTGTCGGAGCCCTTAAACAATTATTGTATAATGAAACTTACAATAATTAGGTTTATCCTATTTGTTAACTACATACTGTAATGCGAGCCGATTTTCAGAATCCTTATGAGTCCTTGTTGCATTTTGCTACAAAGTAAATGGAATTGATGGCATTATGGTAAAAATCTCTTGTATGCAGCTCATTTAAAGCTCTTCATGTCAAATTGTGCATGCTTGAAAGAAACAAAAGCTCTTGCTCGTCTATTTAATTTTTTTAGCCTTAGTCTAAAAACCCACAGCATTAACCTACAAAGTAGTGGTACACACTCTCTTGTTATCCCTCGTGTCAATACTACTAGATATGGCCTGCACTCTCTACCTTACTATGCAATAATACAATACAATACTTTATTTAAGAGAACAGAAAATTAAAATTAAAAAATATCTTTCGAAAGGGGATATCTAGAGGTCAACCCTATATAAAAGATTCCCCGAAATAAAAAAAGGAAAGGTAAAATCTAAAAACTAAGATGTTATATACAGATAATTAAAACTGTTTACCATCTTATTAATCAATATTACTTAAAACTTACTATGGAAGTAAACTATGGAATTCGCTCTCCAACACCACCAGGTCACTGCCAACAGTTGCAGCTTTCAAATTGACTATTCATAATTTAGAATTGATACTGACTGCTGTCCCTTCTGTAAGATACAGCTGTAGTT
The DNA here is from genome assembly GCA_016490735.1 of Pachyseris speciosa. Taxonomy (NCBI): domain Eukaryota; kingdom Metazoa; phylum Cnidaria; class Anthozoa; order Scleractinia; family Pachyseridae; genus Pachyseris; species Pachyseris speciosa. Next base: position 522,560 of record JAEMWC010000300.1, read on the forward strand.
GTGAACTGTTTGATGCTACCACAATAATTACGGAATTGTACATATTGTGATTTTATATACCTATTTTACTATTCCATACCTACCTTATTTTATTTATTTATTTTCTCGAAGATATTAGAATTTTTTTGCTATTTTAAATTCAAAGTGAAATAAAGGTTATTGTATAGTTGTATTGTATTGTATTGTATTAATCGTCAATTTTTTTTTTATTAATCTTGGAACTACATGTATTCTTGGTAAAATACTGAAACAAACTGAGGTGTGTAGCAGGTTGATGGACTTAACCAGAAAATGGAATTGCTTGAGAATTATTATTGTAAGCAATCTTTCAAAGTCAACATTTTTGAGTAGAGTAATGTTCATTAGCTGCCTTTCTTTGCACAGACCCTTGGTCAGTTGCATGATTTCGTCTAGAAGTTAATAATGCCACCAGTTTTATGTAACATGAGTTACACACAACATTTAATGTTTCTTCTTATTTACTTTTATTACAGAAAACATACAAGATCTTCAACATCCAATGCTGAAATTGGAAACATTGAGAATGAGTACATCAGGAATCTTCAACAGCAGATCTATTTTCTTGAGTTGGAAGCCAACTATCTGTATCCTTCTAATCCAAAATAAAATGTACATATAGCTTGCAAAAAAAATTGTCGACCTCAAGAGAATAGAGTTTGCTCAGTGAAACACTTATTTTTAATGCAGAAAAACTGTTCATTAATATTTTCTGCAATATCTCACCAAGATCCTATCTCAAGACCACATCATCCAACCCATGAATTCTGTTCTCATCCATACATCCTGTGATACTTAGAAATACAGTTTCTGGTCAACAGTAATCATGAATTGAAATTTGAAGTTCCCCAGTAATCTTCATGAGATAAATCCAAATACTGGATTTATCATGGCAATCTCTGATAATTTAATGGTTAATATTTATTTATTTTTTATTTATTTATTAAATTGCCACTGTTGGCCAGTTTGTATGATGTCCCTAAGGATTTTGCAAGCTTTAAATGTAATAATTTTTGCGAAATTATGGAAACAAATGGTTGGCCATTGGGAATTGCTGCACTTATAGTAATGGACTCAGTGTTCCAGATGGGAGGGGCTGGGTCTCACCTGTAAAAAACATACAAGGTCAGCTACATGACCCGCAAAATAAAAGAAAATTATTTTATAATGGCTTGGCGGGAGCAGTGGGAATTAGACCCACTGGAATTCCTTGTACGTATTGTTATTATTTCTTGTGTAAGAGGAAATATTGGTGCATGCAATAACTACTGATATATGGCTTATTTAATTTCTTCTTTCAAATCATGGTCCACTGTTTCACATTTTTTCACATTTTATGGTCCAAAAGTAATTTTTATGTATCAGCAAGGTATTCAACCAAATTTTTTTCATTGCAGCTTGACATAGCTATCTTAATTGACTAGAACAATGTGAACACACTTTGGCATAGAGTACTTAACAAATTTCTTGAGCCTAAAACTATAACTACAGTCACACTCACAGCAAATTTGTTTAAATTATAGGGTTGTCACTCCTACTGAAACTTCTCAGAATTTGAATAGGAGCTTGTTTAAATTTTCCTACAATTTTAAACCCTCAGCTTTTGAAACAGTTCTGCATTTTAAAGAAATGTCAGGAAAATTAAGCTTGACTGTCTAGTCCACGAAATGCTTTTCATCCGTGTTGAGGAAACCAAAGTTGAACACACAATCAGACTCAGTTTGTGCGAAAATATTTGTTTAGAACATGTCGTCGTGCACTAATTCATTGGTTGACGTTATAAACAACCACTTCATTTAAACTTGAAATGACTGTTACATTTATTGACTTGAAAATGAAGTCAAGATGACTTTAAAATGTTGTGTAGTATTGCTCATTTTTGTAATCAAATTAGGCAGCAGCCTTAAATATACTGTACAATTATTGGTCCTTGTACAGGTACAGCTGCAACAAAGCTATATAAAATTGGCAAAATACATTCAGTAAAGGTTTTAAGACTTTGGCATTCCTCTAAAGATCCTTAACTGTCATGTTATCTCAGACGGGAACAGGCACGCAAAGCTTCAGGTGAGATTTGTTGAAATGACAACCTGGGAGGAATTAACTGTTGGGCCTGATACAAACACCTTGCCAATGTTGTGCTATAATAGCTGGTTTGTTGGATTTAGCCAGGTTTTGTTATATACATGTATGTAAAAACATGTACACCTGTAGCATTAAAATTTTTATGAATTGAGTTTGACACAATAGCTACAATGTACATGTATAGTTACTGTAGCACTGCATTTGAAATGAAGTTGTCCTACTGCATGCCATGTAGTTGTGCTAAATTTGACCACTTTACTGTGTACATGGCATAAGCAGCTGAGCATGGGGTTTGAAACAATGGCCTAAGGGCCTGTTTATAGGCGGGCTGGCCCTACTTTACCAGGCTAGTTGGCTTGTGTTGTATCTTCAAAACCGAGATCTTGGCAGACAGGCCATCCCACCTTCTCATACATGTATAAACACAACCAAAATTTTATGAAGAAATAAGGCACGAGCTAAGCCAGGCCGGTAAAGTGGACCAGCCTGCCTAACCGGGCTGGAAAACCTCACCCTGGTGAAAATCTTTTAAGGATCTTCAAAGATCCTCAAAGATCTTCATGAAGATCTTTGAGGATCCTAATGAAGATCTTATCAAGGATCCTCAAAAATTCTTGCCAAGATCTTTGAGGATCCTCAAAGATCCCTGCCAAGATCCTGATCCTCAACTTTTCAAAGATCTTGGCAAGATCTTTAAGGATCTTCAAAGATCTTTAAGGATCCTTTGCAGATCTTGCCAAGATCTTTGAGGATCTTCAATAATCTTGCCAAAGATCATTAAGGATCCTTTGCAGAGCTTGCCAAGACCTTTGAGGATCTGCAAGGATCCTTTGCAGATCTTGCCCAGATCTTTGAGGATCTTCAATAACCTTGCCAAAGATCTTTAAGGATCCTTTGAAGATCTTGCCAAGATCTTTGAGGATCTTCAAGGACCCTTCGCAGATCTTGCCCAGATCTTTGATGATCTTCAATAATTTTGCCAAAGATCTTCAAGGATCTTTTGTGGATCTTGCCAAGATCTTAAAGGAACTTAAATAATCTTGCAAAAGATCTCCAGGGATCTTGGATAAACCTTTGCAAGACTTTGTACTACTTTGAACTTCCCAAAATCACAGAAATAGTTGTAACTATCATTTGATGTGCTGGTATGAGATTTAAATTTTGACAATATAGTAAAGAGAAATGTGGAATCTGTTGCTCACTGCAGTGACAAGTGGTTCATGTTGCATTTGGTAGGCACTGAAAACTGTTGAAAACACAAAATAATAGTTATGTTAATCATTTGTAAATCTAAGTTACATTTTAATCAATGAGATCAACATACATTGTATGCTGCGACTAAAATTTTTGAGCTCGCCAGTACATTTAATTAATAATTTTTTTAGTGTCAAAAAGCCACTGAATTTCATTTTTTCTTCATTTGAAACCTTGTTTACTATGTCACTTTAATTGAGATTCAGTAATAAAGCACCATGTACATATTGTAGAAAGGTGGTCAAAATGTATCAAATAGTAACGAGTGTGAAAACTCCTTTGACAATAAACATAAACTACAGCGATTTATTTGTTTAATCATTTATGTAGTTATCTATTACTTGATGTAATTTCTTTACTTTCATACTGCTTCTATTTTATTTAGAATAATGGTATTTCTTGTTTGTTAGTTTATTTTTGGACAAGATTTTCTGAACACCATATTTGTAACATTATTAATTATAAAATACACTTAATGAGACTTCAAGTACCGCAAAACATAATAAGCATTACAGTAAAATTTAATGTCTTGTGTTCACACTTAATTTAAGGGTAATGGACGCAACTTAATGACTGGGAACTGCTTTAAAACTGAGTGTTTTGTCTTACTGTGGAAACCAGTACAAAAAGGTTGGAATCTTTCAATTATTTATTACGGATTGAAAGTAAATTTCATGTAAATAATTGTGTGAAATCTTGGCAAGGATTACTGCAACTTTGCCCTTGTGAGATGAATCTAGGGAATTCCTAAGAATTCCAGGATTTTCCTAGGAATTCCTAAGAAAATGTTCCTAGGAATTCCTAAGAAATCTTAAGAATTCCTAGGAATGAAGGTGTGAATTTTCACGGTAATTGGAACATGGAATTCCTAGGTTTATGCTTGATCTGATTGAGACACAAAATTCCAAGGAATTCCTGGAATTGCTGCAACCTAAAAAATCATGACTAAGGCCCGTTATATATGGAGAAAAGTTGTCCCAGGTAAAAGGGTCACCACACCTACCTGGGCTACCCTGGGTGAGCCAATTTTTCCTACATTTCCTTACAAAACTTGGTGAACTGTTTACATGAGTAACAAAAAGTTGGCTCGGCTAGAAGGGTGACCCTCCTAGCCAGGTCACCCTCTTTCGATGGTAGGGTCACCCTCCTAGCCGAGCCAACTTTTCTCCATATAAACACTTTGGCTCGCCTAGCCGGGTCAACTCAGTCAAGGTGAGACAATCAGAGCATGTGCGAGTGCTGCTGTTCGGGCAAAAGGGTCAACTTTTTCTCATACAAACATTCGCTAAAGTTGACTCGGCTGGGAGGGTGACCCTCTTGCCCGGGACAACTTTTCTCCATATAAACGTGGCCTAAAATCCTTTGGAATTCTTAGGAATTCCTTGCAATTTTTTTACCTTTAGCCAAATTTAATTAGATTAGAATAAGAATTCCTAGGAATTGATTGAATCTACAGTAAGACAACCTCAGAACTAAAACAAAAGATCTCTCAGGTATCTGAATGTATTTATTAGAAAAATGAAGAACTGAAGATACCCTTAAACAGTCAAATAGGGTTTTAAAAATAAGTACCTTTAAATAGAGCTAATGAATGCAAATAATAGGTTTTAAAATAACTTAAATGCAAAAAACAAAAAAATACCCCCAGACAGATACATGTTAAGTAAAGTTTGGTAAGTTACTTCCAGAGTACTGTTTAGGCCTTCCAAGGGGTAGAAACGACAAGTGACATTGCTCCCAAAACACCAATAAACAACAGAAATTGGTTAGTTTTTATCATGCCTGCATTGTTATAGTAAAATTTCGTGAGGAGAACATAAAAGTGCCAATTATTCTTGTTGATAGTCATACATTTAACTCAGAAAAAAACCAGTGAATTATTTGAAACCCAGCGTAAATTGTAGCAAGAGAAATCTACATGATAATAGAGGAAATAAATTGAATAGAGCTTAGAGGAGTACATTGTTGTTGTTGTTGTTGTTGAATGACAAGGTCATTGACATCCTCCACAAAAATGTATAACATGACTGAACTCCCATTGCAAAATTCTCATTGCAAGGTGCAGTAGTTTGAAATGCACCACAAAGACTGTTTGTACTACATAAGCAGTACAGGCCTTTGTTGAGTTAATGAGAGATTAACCTGATGAAAGCTAGATGTCCTTATAGTTACTCCTCCTGTACCAAGTTGTTTCTCCATTCAGTTGATGAATTACAGAATAACAGCATACTGCCCACCACTGGACTGCTGAGGAACAGGTCGCTGTTTTGAATCCCAGATCAAACCATGGTGTTAATTAAAATAATTGTTTGGATCAAGCTGGCTGGGTTCTCAACATCTGTCTCAGGTCAGATGATCAGGTCATTGGTTAGTGAGATTATAGTCTACAGTGTTGGCCTTTTCACCCTCACACGTAATTTAAACGTGAAGGGTACATAAAAGAACCTACACACTTGATGAAAAGAGTAGGCGGCATAGTTCCCGAATTCTGTGCTCTGTCTTAACATACATCTCAGGGTCAAGGTTGGGTTGGGTGTAGACCAACCACCTGTTCCCAGAGGCCTTATGACTGACTGATAACATAGCAAATATCTCTCAAGGGGATGTGCCACCCTCTGAGCTGATCTTTTTGGGATTTTTCCCAATAGTGATTTCAGAACCATTTTCAGTGAAAAATTTAGGTGTTGCATTTGGAAAATCCAATGGCTTGTTTCCCTTTTTCCCCTCACTGTCAAAAAACCTAATACCTAGGCAAAAAAATGCAAGAGTAAATAGGTGTATTTAGAGTGCTGGTAATTATATATTCCATCAGAAGAACAAGCTTAAAGCATCTAAAAAGCCTCGCAGCATCCCCTTCCCTTACATACATACATACATCACATTATTTACCCTCGGATTTTAGAGTAGCTTTTGCAGCTAATATCTCCGAGCATCATTTAGATCAAAAATGAAACCAAACTGCAGTCTAGTGGTGTGTTAATTGTAGATGAAATCTTCTTTGGTATTTTCATTTGCAATGTCTTCATCATTTTGATGGTATTTGTGGATAACCATGTTTAGTGGTCTCATGCCTGTACACAGTAGATAAATTGGGTAATCCATATATTTACTACTACTGTTTCTTCTCAGTCATGGTCAGCATGCAAAGAAAACAATGGGTTGGAATTATCCAATTGCCCTTCAGGCTAGTTGATTCTACATTTCACTGAATCAATGATCACAGGTTCATGCTACACTTAAAAATTTCAGATATTATTCCAGTGGATAACTAGCCAACCAGCATATACATGTAAATACCTCTCATCCACTGAATAAAGTTATGTATCAAAATCATGAAGCCTCTGATAAACAGCTAAAAAAGTGATTAATAAAAATGGCTCCTCAGAGAGCAAGCACTTGAGGAAAAATCGTATTTTGGTATCCCAGTGAATGAATTAAATAACAGTGCACCACCACAATGCAGCTTTTTAGTGATGCTGCAAAAGTGTTTTATAGATTTAAATTACATTAAAAAGAATAAGCTTACAACAAGGCCGGCCTGCATTTATTCATTTGTTCAAATTTAAGGTAAGCGAGCTTCAAAAGCTAAAACTTAATAAACGAGTGAACGGCAAAATCCCGTTTTTCCACAACCTCAAATAGAACAACACTCTCGACTCTACTAAAAAAATTCTTTACTATTGTATTTCGAGGGGAAGACGAGAAATACATCGACAATAGTAATTCACCTGATCTTCCTTCAGCCGAATCATCAGTGGTGCTTTACTACCCACAAAAAGATATCAGCATCACATAGTCATTGAAACACATATCGTCTTCCCAGCGATATAAAATTTGTTATGTGCGCTTACTTTGGGACCAAAACCGCAACTTTTCCCCAACAACTGAATGATGTAGGACAAGACGTTCCCAAAACAAAAATGGCGTCTCACTTCACGCGCGAGAGCTCGCGAGTATCGCGTAACGGAAGTTTTTGATTGGCTAATTTTGAAACATGCCAATCAATCAAAAAGTGGGCGGTAGACGTTCCGTGGAAGACTTGTATCAGGCTCTATTTTTCGTTTCGCCTTTCCCGCGGGAAGGTTTACCATCGGAAAATAGAGCCTGATCGCAGGTTATTGTTATAGTGAAATTTCAGATACATGTAGTGCACATGTGCAAAAAAGGTAAGAGAAATTGTAATAGTAAGTTTAAATGGATCCATCACAGTTTAGATCAAGAGAATTGTTGCCTAAACTCAGAATCTACAAATTCTATTTCTACACTCTCACATAATTATGACAACAAACTTAAGCAGTTAAGAGATAACAGCTACAGTTATTTAAATGTGAAGTCCTAAAGACTATGAAGCTTGTTGGGAAGCATTTTGGTGCCTAGGCTTGAGAGGACGAGTCCTGACCCTCATAACAACTGTGAGCGTTAAGCATCTGCATAAAAAAAAAAACACTGTTTGGTTAAAATGAGTCTTCCAAGAGATCACTGTATTCAGTGATCTGTATTACTCCCTAATTTATAAGAACAGTTTACAATGTGAAATACTCCATGACTTGATCTTCAACTTTATTTTAAATACACTGACAGAAATCAACAACACAAACAACCAAGACACGCAATCTACAGTCATTATAGAACAAATCGAATCAAAATTGTCCAGTTGAACTAAAAGACATGTTTTTTCTTTAAAAAAGGTACTTTTATGTTTATGGGAAGGTTAAGAGTTCTTAGTACATTAAAATGGCCTGAAATTAGCTTGTAGTCTCGAGGAAAAAAGCACATGGTCGATCTTCAGTCAAACATTTGAAGTCAATCGTTCATCAAAATTAATATAATTTGCTTTTAACTAAAGCTTACCTGTTTCAAAAGATCATTCATCTGCTTTGTTAGTTTTTTGAGACAACATTTTAAATTTAAAACAAAGGAAAATTGGGAGAGATGTGCTTTGAACAACGTGAAAATCCGCCACAATAAAGCAACGGTTTTTCTCTGCGTAGGTACTTCATGTATGAGCCCTGAGTTCAGTGACTGCTGACCAAAACGGCTCATTCATTCCCAGTCTCCCTTGCCATTCAAAATGGCTTCTGTTTGTGTAGTACGAGTTTGAGTTTTCTTTCTTAATTTAAGAGAACATGTGTCGTGTAAAAGAGAGCAGAAATTATTTTCTGGATCAATGAACTCAGAGAAAATTGCCCTCTTGTAAAAAGTAGTGCTTGCATTATAAAAACAAACTTCTGAGTACATGAATTCATTGATCTTCTGGCATGGAATAAACAACAAAGAAGCATATTGATGTAAGGAAAAGGTAAAATTGTGGGTGGTGGAGCATACCCAGTCAGTGATTTAGATTACTTGTTTTGTTTTTAATAAAATGAAATAAAAAGACTTGAGGTCTCTGATCACTGACTTCCCAGAAATTACTCGAAATTCCATGCTTTTCCAAGCAAGCCATTACTGTGTTACAAAGTGAACATTCTTAAAAATTCTCAGAAATTCTAAGCTTCGTTTACTTAGAATCTTGGGAATTCCTAGGAATTCTAAACAGGTACAAACCATTCCCAAAAATTCCCAACAATTCCTAACCAAATTCATGTGCGTGTGATTTGCATTGTTTGGAATTTCTGGGAATTCCTGAGAATTCCTGGGAATTCATTTCACAGGGGAAATCCGGAGCAACCCTCAAGGATCCAGATATATACCAGTAGAGATCTTTGTAGGATCAATTTACACAGACAGTTTTAAGACTCTGCAAGATCTTCTTCATAAATTCATTAAGATCTTGAGGGACCCTGGCAAAGATTTTTGAAAAACTCTGTGCAGGCCGGTGTTCATTAGGCATCGGAAATCGGAGAATTCTTCTAAAAACATTTTGGAAATTAATTAACATAAAGACCTTTCAAAAGCTCTTTATTAAAATCCTTGAAGATCTTTAAAGATCCTATGAAGATCATGCTAAAGATCGTTTTAAGATCTTTGAAGGATCCTCGTAGGATCTTCAAGGACTTGATAAAGATCTTTCCAGGATCACTCTGAAGATCCTTTTAAGATCTTTGAACGATCCTCGTAGGATCTTCAAGGATCTTGATAAAGATCTTTCAGGATCACTCTAAAAGATCCTTTTAAGATCTTTGAAGGATCCTAGTAAGATCTTTAAGGATCCTGATAAAGATCTTTTAAAGATCACTCTAAAGATCCTTTTAAGATCTTTGAAGGATCCTCAAAGAATCTTTGAGGATCTTCAAGGATCCTGATAAAGATCTTTTCATGATCACTATAAGGATCTTTTAAGATCGTTAAAAAGATCCTCATAGGATCTTTAAGGATCTTTGCCAAGATCCTTATACTGATTTTCACTAGGATCTTTGCAAGATCCTCACAAGATCCTCGAAAATGTCCTCAAAGCTCTTTGCAAGTAGTTTTAGCATCTGAAGATCTTTGAAGATCTTTCAAAGATCCTACAAAGATCTTTTACAGGATCCTCATCTTTAAGGATCTTTGGCAGGCCTTTTAAGATCTTTAAATATCCTCAAAGATCCTGTGAGGTTTTTCACCAGGCATGTAACCAGGCCCATAATTACATGTACTGTACATGGTTAAATCTTTTCAGGATATTGATTCATTTGGTGAAGGAAGCCTGGAATGAAAACCCATGTTAAAATGGTGGTGCAAATAAGACTAAAATTGTTAGATCCCCTATCTGAGCAACATGGCTTTACTAATTTTTGTAACCCATGGGGCTGGTGGTCAACTCCACTACAAAGTCTGACATTGAGCTATAAATCACATGCTCTCAAATCTAAAGGACAGAAATCCAGCATAACTGTTTAGTACCATGTTCTTCAATGTTTAGAATATTGCTCTGAAGCCGTCCTGTATTTGTATCCTGTTTTCACAGCGATCCCTCCTCGGGTCACGGAGGAAGCAGACCGCATGATGCGGAAGCTGCGTGACCTTCAATCACAGGTGGATGAACGAGCTTCTGATGTGACCAGAAAAGAGTCTCAGGTGCACATGCTGGAGGCAGAGAAAGAATCTGCAATCAAACGGCTCAGAGATGCTGAAGGTGAGTTGATCATCAAGTCCTTGAGGGAGCACTCCCAAGGCACAAAAAAATAACAGTGCTGATTATATACACTTTTGGGATGCTTTGGCTGTTTTTTTCTGCAACCAACTGCTGATGAGGCTTTTTAAGGGGGCCGAGTGGTGGTACTGAAGGCCACACCCAAAACATTTGTAGGTGTATATACAGCCCATTCATTATCTAATGTTCACCCAAGTTTAAGCCATCAAACATTCCTGCCCAGGCTGTCTGTGACTGTTACCCAGCCCTTGAAGATTTTATGTGGGTTGCAGACTGTTCCAGATAAGCGACGGGTCTCGGGTCAAAAAACCGAGAGAGCTGACTCCCTGACCTGCCACATTGAGTTGTTGAGTAAGATACATGTAGTTTGGAAGATCAATGTCTACTGACCCCTTAAACAATCTTTTCCGACCCCCGAACTCTGAAAGGTATCTGGAACACTGGGTTGTCACTGGTTGATCTCATGAAACTGGAAATACATAGCAAATTAGGCATGGGATACTGTTTGATGCTGTCTGCGTCAAAATGGCATTGTAACTTAATTTTTCGTGTTGTTGTCATAGAATCCCATGCTGCAGAGAAGCGTCAGCTGGTGAATGAGATAGTGTCACTCAAGAAAAGGGCTGACCTTCATGACCGTGACTTTGCTCGGCGAGAACTGCAGGTGCATCAGTACAAGAATGAAGCTGACAAAGGACTTACGGCATTACAGGATGCTGAAAGGAAAGTGCAGAACTATAGAGTGGAGGTAACGCATTAATTAATTTTACAGCTTTGGTTGCGTAAATTTGATGTGGTTCAGACCCGTGAGAGGTAGATAATTGGTGTAAACAATAAATTATTGGTACTTGTCAATGAGTAGATTAACAGTTTCATTGCTCAGTTGAAAAGGATAACCTTTAGAAAGACATTAATTAGTTGATAATAATATGGGGATCCTCTCTGAGAAAACGTCATGAAAGAGATAACTCTTTATTGCCGATGGCTAACTCAAACGTCTGTTATTTACACTGTAAGCTTTGGAAATCATGACTTTGACAATGACATACAGTTCTTTTAGCCTTCTTTTGGTGGTGAGGCTGCAAAATTGATCCTTAGATCGTGCGTTTCTTAAGGTGACATCCATAGCATCCTCAGAAGGCTGTCAAATACACTGTAGTTGTCCAAGAATTTATGAAATGTAAGGTTTGTGTTAGTCAGCTAATAGTGAAACACATAAATATTGTGAATTAAAAACACGCCTGTGCATAAAATTATTAAAGCACCTGAAGTTCAACTGTGGCACACTTGTCGTGCCAGGGAAGCAATCTTCCAAATGTCTTCTAATATTACAGAAACAAAAATGGAGAGGCGGACAAAAAGTATGATTAAACAACACTTTTAAACCCATTGGGTTCCTTACCTTTGAGGTTACCTTAACCCGTTGACAACCACACCGGCCGAAACCGGCCGCGCAGAACCACGTCCCTTGTACCGCTTGTCACATCGTCAGTATACAGGAATGAGCACTATTCCGGCTGGAGAAAACGCGAAAAAACCAAGTGACGTTGATCCGAAAGTTTGAACGAAAGTCTTGTTCCACTACCCACCTGCACTTCCTTCCATCTAATCCTACGATCCTAAAAGTTTTCCCTAAATCTTTTCCCATCGAAAGGAAGCCCAGAAAATGCCAAGCAAGAGAAAAAGAAAGCGAGGCAAGAAAAGCGAAAGAAAAGGGAGGAGAGAAAGCGAAAGGTAGAAGGCGATGGGGCAGTGAAAATTTTGTTTGCTGTGCTTGCCCGAACAATAAGCAGCAGGAACAGAAGGGGCACGAGGAGCAAACAGAGTTTTGGGCAGTTTTGGTTCATTTTTTGGCTAGATTCTGGCCATAAAACTGCTCGAGGAGCTTTAAAAGGTGTTTTTCGGCAAAATGCTCGGGAGTTAAAGAGTTAATCAACACTCCACAACTAATCTCCCCTCCCCTCCCCTCCCCTTGCATCTTCATGATTCAGGGAGGCCTGAGGTTTAAAAACATGTTGCAAACTAAGGGTGACTATTGAGGACATTTTAACTATTGCAATTGTATTGCAATAGGTCACATGGATATTGCGATAGTATTGCGATATTGGAGGTACTATTGCAATAGTATTGCGATAGTTTTCAGGACTGCCTGTATTTACTTAATGCCTTATACTTCTTAAGAAACAACAAGAAGAAGTAGTGGTCAATGCAGGTGGAACACAGTGCAGTGGAATTCAATCAAAGTTATTGAGAAACCAAACTTTTAACAGACACAACTGTTGTTAGTGTTGTAGTAGATTCATGAAAACTGGAACACTGCAGTATAGAATTTAAACAATTTGTGGTAATGCGAAATAAAACGTTTAACACTCTAACATTCCGGAACATTAGAATAGACCCTGGGAACAAGGATGGCGTGACCCTAATAGCGGCGGTTCAAGAATCAGGACTCTAAATCATTTTATATAATAAGGTGAATTGTTCGCGCGTTGTGACTGGTTCTTAGCTATGATCTATAAGAGGACATGCACAGATTACGTCGTCACGACCCACTTTTTTCCAGAAATGTGAAAATAAACAAGTCTTTCCCTTGCATTTTGTTTCTTTATTATATAAAACAAATAGATTCCATGTTGCCGTGCGTCACAGATCACAGAAGACGTCAAAATGTGGTAAAAACATCAGTGACACACTTGCCTGCGGCTCGTGTTCCACATCTTTGTTTTTACCACATTTTGACGTCATCTGTGATCTATTACTGAACAGACGTACGGCAACATGGAATCTATTTGTTAACTAGGTGCAGTAGGTGGATTGTTTTTAGTTTCATTTTCATGGTTATTTGTGACCATGAGAATCAAAGATGGGTTAAAATGTTTAGAAGGATAGAAACTATCGAAAGTTTCGATAGTTCGCTACACTATCGCGATTGTTATCGATGTTTCATTTTCACTATCGATCCATCGCTATCGCAGCGTCAATATCGCGATTAATCGATAGTTCGATGTATTGTTACAGCCAAACGTCTACAGATACAGTAGAAGTCTGGAAACAAAATATTGCGAACAGTCGTCATTTGACCTTAATTATTGTAGCATGACGTCGTGGCTCAGTGATCCATTTGATCTCCAATTTTTGAGAAATGTCATGTTTTATATTTAGCTTGATCGCAAGGCTGACGATTTTAACAATGTAAGAATCGAGCTGGAGGAAAAGAGAGCAGAGTGTTTAAAGCTTAAGACACAGCTACAAGAAATGGACGACAAGTTCTTTGATTCCCAAGCTAAAACGAAGGAGGAGTTAGGACGAGCTCTCAGGGTGAGATAACTTTTGAAAGATTTGTCTTCCTGCGAAAACTCGGTTTTTTGGTTTTAGACCTGTTTCACTTCTTTGTGTAGCTATGAATCAGTGAGTGATCTGTAATCAAGGGCGTAGCTAGAGGGGGCTCCTGGAGTGCACGTGATCCCCCCCCCCCCCCCCCCCTCTTATATAAGCCGTTTTTAAGCAAACAACCTACAACATTTAGGTGGCGAAAACGTCATGACGATATCTTGGCCTGCAAAACCCATGTGTGACCCCCCTTTGAAACATCCTGGTTACGCCCCTGTATATAGGATAAGGGATTAAATAATGCATATAAGATGAGAAAGTAATTCTTTATTGGTTTGTTTTACTGTGGATTATACGTAAGTTATTACAATAAATGTCCTTCAGTGCCGTATACCAAAAATTCAAAGCTTTCACAAATAACCAAGAAAAAAAGTTAAGAATTTTTTCATTCTTTGTAGGAAGAAATTCGACAATTACGACTTCAGCTGAAAGAAAAGGAAATAAATGCTGAACAAGACAGAAGCCTAAGGAACAAGGTAAAAAGTGTGGCATACATAAGCGAAAGACCAATCTAATCACGTGGCTGCAGCGTTTGATAACTTTAATGCTCGACTCGAAACCTCGTGCTACTTGGCGGCGAATTTTCAGAGTAACGTGTTATTTTCCTAAATTCCACTTTTTGCAGATACACCAAGAGTAATTGATCACAGTTGGTAATTTACAGTAACAGTGTAGGCTCTTTTCAAGCAACATTTGAAGGTGTAACGCGAAGCAAAAATGGCAATTAAATTAGCAAGTAAAAATCCAGACAAAAACCGTCCTTCACGTATTAATGGTTCATGACGCTTGAACTGAGTCGACTGTAAATCCGCACTTCAAATATATGATTTTCATATATTTATTCTTACACATTTACAATAATCGCATAAGGAAAATCATTCTTGAAATTGCACAGTAAGACTTTGGTATCGTACTTTTTCGTTAAAAGGACCGCGCTCATAAGGACGAAAAAGATTTCCGTCGGCAAGCGAACATTCAAGAGCTTGTAACGCTGAAGGAAAGTGAGAAGCATTTGCAACAAGAGTTAGAACGGACCAAAGAACTGCTGAGATTGGAACAACATAACCATAGGGAAACACTTGCAAAGGTATTTTAACAATGTACTTGGTACTGAAAAATCCCTCGGAAACGTCTTCGCCATTCGTATGCCTTGTGTGAAATGCCCCCTCCCCCCTCCCCCAAAAACAAACAAAAAAATTGCTGCGAAGGAAAACAATCGGATACAAGATAGCTAAACCGCAACCTGTGACGTCGATCACTGTTTTGTAGTTGGTGCTTTCTTCATGCGGTTTGGTCACTCGTCTGATTTGGTTGAAGAACAGTAAACATTCCAGAAATAATTCTTGGTGCTCACAGTTTTCCGAGTTTAAGGCAGATTTGGCCTAAACATTGGTTTTTAGCCACTCAACGTGGATTTAACGTAGATATCTCCTTCGATATCTTCGAAAATCTCCTTCGCTCATTCCACGAAGCTATGTTGGGGGATGTTTTGTTAATGGTAATTTTTGGGTATATTTGGGAAAAATTGAAAAAAAGAAGAATTGGTTAAATTGAGGGAAATAGGAAATAAATTTATTGCGAAGAGTTAATAAAGGCGTAATATTGGAATTTGAAGTTTAAAATTAGTAGATGGACACCAAACAGTTTCCCGGCACGCTGCAGTGCCCTTGTAGAATGTCAACTGTCGGTGGTGTTTCAAAACACTTTTTCCCTATTTTAACCCTTTCTTTAACCTCCTTAAAATTCCACTCCAATTCACGTTAAGTCCCGCCTTAAACCGAACCAAACCATCACAAGGGATGACAACGGTAGTTCAACTGATAAACCTGTGGCCCTCGAAATTCCGGATCGAATTGGAATTTGGAAATGTTGATATTCGAGGAGGCGGGAAAACCGGAGTACCCGGGGAATAACCTCTCGGAGCAAGGACGTGGACTAACAACAAACTCAACCCACGTATGACGCCGAGTCCGGGAATCGAACCCGGGCCACAATGGTGGGAGGCGAGTGTTCTCACCACTGCGCCATCCCAGTAAGACCCCGTAACATTCTTTGTGTCTCTCCACTGACCTCTCCATGAAAAGCTTGTTTTATGCCGCCGCCGCTTCTGAACGGGGACCCTAATAAAACACATTTGCACTTACCGTAAAAGCTCTATTAAGCTCCCGGGGGTCTTATGTAATTTCAGGCCTTATCGGGGGGGGGCTTATTGGAGAGGGGGGCTTAATAGAGAGCGGAGGGGGGCGGGGGCTTATTTCAAATCTTTGAACCCACCGTTTTCGTGTTAAATAGTTTCTGTACAAATGTCAAACAACTGCAGTAAAACTTTATTATTTAATACCGAACAGGAAACAGTATTGTATGTGTTATTGTATATTTGTTTAAAAACAAACCACCTGGGCTGCATTAAGTGTATTTCGTATTAAAGAGGGAATAGGAGGGAATAATTACATAATCTTGTGTCCCAAAAGGGGGGGGGGGGGGGGTTATTAGAGAGGGGGCCGACGGGGGGCTTATTACAAAATGCGACCCCAAATGGGGAGTTTATTAGAGAGGGGGGGGGGGGGGTTAAAAGAGAGGGGAGGCTTAAAGAGCTTTAACAGTATAGTTTATCGACCTTTCGGCCAACCGTCCCACTAAAGTGCGAGCGAGAAGATCCTTTGTATAGCTGAGTTTGGAAAAGACTGGGATCGAGGGTGCTGAGTGAGGGATTTTGGGATTGTTTGGAGGACGCGATTGTTTCTTCGCAGTAGGTGTCCCAACAAGCAATCCCACGAACGCTTGTGGGGTGGGGGCTACGCGGTCCCAGTTTTTTCCAAAGTATGAGCTTTAATACTCAGTGTAGAATTCACGGTAACAAGACCTTGTATCTTTGTTTCTGTCAGCTGTCAAGAGAAGAGCAAGCATCCCTGGAGGGTGAGTGTCAACTATGATTGCTGACATTTCTGTCATGTTTTGTTTGTTTATTCCGCGCTGTTTTGTTGAAAGGTGATGGGAGGTTTATTCATTCCTGTCAGATTATTAAAGGCACTATCTTCAATTGGCAAGACTGGCTGGCCAGTAGCAATTTCAATTTATGTTAGAGTACAACAGTAACACCGAACACTGAATCAAAACGCATTTCTACAACTGAAGAGTGTGCGCGTGTTCAAGTCATATAAGACGATCATGACGAACGCGGATCATACAGTAGACCACCCAAACACCGACGCAGGCTAGTGAGGCTACCCACGCGGGCAGTGCTGACGTTGGTTTCTGCAGTTTCTGTAGCGTCATTTACTGGCCTTGAAATACGGGGAATGTGGAGCGAAACTCTCGCAGTAAGACACGACACGACGGCAGTGAACTGATTTCAACAAACTGACCACAACACGGACAAGCTGACCTATTGATAACCTCCCGAACAGTCATACTTGCTCGAAAAAATAGCGAGTTTTGCTTTTCTCACCAATAGCAAACTTGAGGCGAACCCAACTGCGTAACGAACTGAACGAAGTGGAAGGGCATCAAGACTCTACCAACTCGGAAAATGTTGCCTTGAAAAGAGACAAGCTACTTCTTACAGACGAAGTCGCGAACTTGAATGCTAAGGTATGGAAACTTTTCAGTTGACCTTGTTCAGCGTCATTTTCCTTAAGGGGGGCAGTCTCAGTGGTTCTTGGAAAATAAGGTGAATTGAGAATGAAAGATAGAAGGGTAGAAATGACTACACACATAATCCATGGCCTTTGTCCACTAATTATACACTTTAAATTTTAATTTTCAACCCCCTTAAAATCCAATATTTTCCATAATTTTTACCCCCCCCCCCCCCAAACTTTTATTCTTCCAAAACAATCCAAAAATCAGGAAAAAATTCTCAGACACTAGACAACCAGACTGCCCCCTTAAAGGGGCTATGCCTCGGTTATTTCACGGTCTTTGGGGCAAAATGTGGGTTAATTTAAGACTAAGATAAAGAACACTTTTTTTCAAACATAAATTGGTCTTAGATCTCTAACGGAAAGACAGAAAGTTGTTGTTGTTGTTTTTTTTTAAAGAAGACCAACGTATAATCGGTTGATAATGGTTCTAATACTAGACAAGAGAGCTGGAACTTGAAAAACAGGGGCCCGCTTTTTTTTAAGTTGCAATCCGTTTCCATCCTGACCATCCGCCGGCAAGGAGTCTTTTTGTTTTGTTTTTTTTTTTGTTTTTTTTTTACTGCACTAGTAGAGTGGTTTTGAACAAAACTGGAGCGTTATTTTGAGTTTTCTTCAGTACAAATATCTGACTCCCGTGGATTCAAACCAAAAACTAGTGACATAACCCCTTTAAATGTATATTCTAACGATGGGTTAAATATTGAACGCACAACTCGTGTATGTAGTAATCAATGAACTTGCCTACCTTGCGTGTCTATTCTTCACACCACATGTTTTGCATGTTTGCCACTTGGGGACAAAGACGTTTCCCCACAGGAAGTTTTCCCGCGCTTTTTACCAGGTGCAAGGTTTTCTAAACGCTGAATCACACGGTACGACGTTGTTGTACGCGACAAGCTGAAGATACTAGGCTTGGATAAATTCTGATCGAGAATGGCTTATTGTGCCTGACGGCAATGTTCTTAAAGGGGCTATGTCACGGTTATTTCACGGTCTTTGGGGCAAAATGTGGGTTAATTTAAGACTAAGAACATTTTTATATACAAATTGGTCTTACATTTCCAACAGAAGGACAAAAAGTTTTTAAAGAAGACCACTGCATAATCGGCTCATAATGGTTCTTACTAGACAGGAGAGCTGAAACTTGAAAAACAGCAGCACATGTTTCCATCCTGACCATCCGTAGGCGAGGAGTCTTATTTTTGTTTGACTGTGCTGGTAGAGTAGTTTTGAACAAAACATTATTTTGAGTTTCCATCGGTATAAACTTATCCTGTGGCTTGTTAAATTCATACCAAAACCTCGTGACATAGCCCCTTTAAAAATCGCTTATTCTGCTCGAAATTCTGCTCGAACACCTAAATTCATCTCGAATTCTAGTCAGTACCTGACAAAAATTATCCTCTTCGTGCCTTATTTACCTAACCCCTAATACTAATCGCAGTTATAGACACTACTTAACCAGTAGCTAAAATAAAGCCTGGAAAAAATTCAGGCTTGCACGGGAATCGAAGCCATGACCTCTGCCGGCAGAATAACGGAAAATCAGCAACACAAATGATATCGGCATAGCAGTTGTACGAAAAATTGAAAACTAAATACATAACAAATAGATAATACCTTGTGATTTAGGTGGTTATATGTGGCCATATATTTGAACTGCGGATTATGGAATGGAAATGAGAATGATCATCGCAGTTATATAAACACTACTTAAGCAGGAGGTAATGACCAGCTCCCAGTTGACTTGTTTGTTCAGTTGGTTGAGCGCTGCACCGATATCGCAAAATACTCGCCTCTAGAATCGGTTGTTCTGTACGAAATTCTGCTTGTATAATTTATAAAGCCTAGCTGAAGACGAGAAAATTGTTTCTGGTAAATTCTCCCTACAACTTGTCGTGCCCGACACGTAAATTTTTTAGCAAATGAATCGTTAAAATTGGTTTCAACCGCCGTTTGGATCTAAAAAACCGGAGCACCTCCGAGATCCCTCCGAAGGTCGCTCGTTTGTTCCGGAAAAACTGAAGTAACCATTCTTTATTTTGTCTTTATCCACAGCTGGACGAGCGTGATGAGGAAATCGAACGCCTGAAGTTAAGACTCGAGGAATCCGAGTCTCGTAGCTCACATCTAGAATCCAAAGTTCGAATGCAGAGAAGCCTGGAGTCCATAAAATGGGAAGAATTTGAGAAGCTTGCCACTACCATGAGAGAGTTCTCAAGGTCCATGAGTCCATCCAAGAGTGGAAGCTTAATGGACTACTAGAAAAGATATATTTTTCAGTGTGGTAGAAAGCCGAGTTTTGAAACTTGGTCCGAAGTCATTTGGGCGGTGTCTTGGTTAACTGTCGACATTGTTTATGTTTTGATTAGATTTTACTCTGGGCAGAAATCTGAAGGCCAGTCGTGAGTTTGCTGACAAATTTGATTTACTGCTCTTGGTACCGATTGCATGTTTCTGGCGTTTGGCAGTGGACCAACGCTTGTATGTTTTCCCACGTTTGATAGCGGATTTCCAGTTCTAGGTTTTCCCGCGCATGGCGGTTGACCAATGGTTGTTTCGCGCGCTCGACAGCGAAACCCTCGTTGCATGTCTACCCCCCCCCCCCCCCCACCCCCCTCTTTTGCTTGTTTTACTGGGGAAAATATTTTTCAATGTTTATTTGGTAGTATTAAGTTGAAAAGACGTTTTAGTTCGGTTGAATGGTTTGTTCAATCTACGAGTGTAAACCGTCACTGAACTTTAATGAAGCGATTGAACGTATTGGACAATGGCTTAAGGAAAACTAGCAAACAAAGCAAACCAAAATAAATAAACACACTAAAATGTACCGGGTTCGATATTGCAATGATTAATAATATATTTTAAGAATGAACACATATCGTATGATAGAGCTTCTGATTGATACTTTTAATTTTTACCATTTTGCGGTTAATTTTAGTTAGTTATAAAAAGCGGGATTGCTGTTTTAAACAGCTGCTGGCGAGGAAATGCTTTCTAAGCTCGTCAAAATTTCAGTCTTTATCGCATTATTTTGGATGTATTGGACATTCTTGATTCAAGCTGTATACCGGACGTGTTACCGACTGGTTTTCAATTGAGTGTCGAAAGTAATTATCGTTTTCGTACTGTTTTCTTTGCTTTGTGATTAGTTAGCAAAATTATTGGTGCTACTTTCTCAACCAATGGGAAGCTAAACGAATATGGACTTGCTCGCGCTTGGCGGTGTGGTTTATTGCGCTGTTTGCAGTTTGTGTTGATTGGGCGGAGTAACTCCTAAGTTCACTTTTTTGTTCATTAACATTCCACATGTTGGTTAGAAATGTGAATCTTCTTATTAAGTTATTTTGTGATCATTTTACTTTTTAAAAGATTTCCTTTATCCTGTCCTCATTTTTCTTCATGAAACGAGTGATATTGTAAGAAGAATTTAGAAGCTGATCACTGATCATCAATGGGTCATCACAGCATATAGTTGTGTGAAGCTTGTTTCTAAAACAATGGAACTATATGTGTAAATATCAATAAAACCGTACTTAATTTATTGTTGAAGGACGGCTTCTGTTAATCTATGTTATGGAACATTTTTTCTGTAAGCCTGTTAATTGTGCATTCCTGCCTCTCCTATCAGTTGCATTAATGGCTTATAAGATTATGAAGTTGAACGTAAAAATCACTGTATATATACAAAGGCGAAGAAAAGGACAGCCATTAAAGGACAGACAACCTTGGACAAAACTAGTTGAGAAAACAGGCCCCTTGAAATCCCTCTCCAGTATGTGTGGCCGTCAACAATATTCTTAAGGTAACTTCGTTGTGAATATGGGAAGCCGCCATTTCCAGGGAAATGTTTAGGAGGCGTAAACAACATTGAATTGGGAGAAGGGGTATTTGAATCCCATTTGAATATCGTTTGCGATGAAGCTCAAGTTGAAATCGTTTGCGTTGAAGCTCAATTTTCTCGACAGTTTTCTCCAAGAGTGGAGATAAAAGAAATTTGGGGTCGTTTTAAGACTGTCAGCTACTAATAGGAGCCCTGTTTACAACGCAGCTGAAATGTACACCCTCAAGTATTTGAAATCAAGCTCTAGTTATTTATTTCTCCTTTAAACTTTCAGCGGTTTCTCCGAAGAGAGGAAAGATCTGCCTTTGTAACGAGACGACCCGTAAACATGTGCTTAAACATCAAAGCACATCAAAATGATAACAGGTTTCTGGTTTAAAAAATTCTTTTTAAAAAAAAAATGTTAACTTCAATGAAATGCACTGTGTTGCAGCACTGAATCATACAAAGCGTGAAATGTGCTGCTGTTCAAAGTTAAATATGGTCTAGGTATCACGGCAATGTGTTGCGTATTATGTTAAAACTATTCCAAGATGTTCAAGAAACTTTAACCACATTTTTTTGATAGAATTGCATCCTGATTTACTGACCTTAAATTACATTCGTTATTAGTTTTGGTGTCCACCGTTAACACAGTAGAGTATGTCTCCTGATTCTGGATGCCCATATTCGCGTCGTCGTCCATCGCAGACTATCATTAATTATTACCTGACTGTGCTCTCACTTCATTTGTTCATTTTTCAGTTCCAAACATTACGTTTGATATCATGAAGAAGCACTGGAATTACGGCCACCATTTCCAGCAGCGCAATCAAGACCACAACGCTCGCAATCCATAACCAAATCACTTCTTCCTCTAGTAAGAGATCGCTAGAAAAATCCCCATCAATCTCCACAGCCTCCGCATCCGCATCCGCACAACCCCCGTCGCCCCCGTCGCCCCCGTCGCCCCCGTCGCCCCCGTCGCCCCCGTCTCCCCCGTCACCCCCGTCATCTCCGCATGCGCCACAACCTCCACAGCCACCACAGCCCCCACAGCCACCACAGCCCCCACAACCCCCATAGCCACGAACAATCCCACCACAACTGCAACCAGCACAAGCGCCACCTCCCAAGTCATACTTCAAGAAAGAGTTGGTGGGTACAGTGGTGGAGTAGTAGCCGGCTGCCACAGCAAGAACCAGACGTTCATGGGGAATGCTCCGTGGCTTCTTGGAACAGTAGGACGATGGACTGGACGAGGTTCCTTCGGTCAAACTCGGGACTGATAAGGATGGCAGAGGAGATGCAGAATTGCTATTGAAAACCCAAGGGCAACTGACTCCGGTACGTGGCTTGCTTCATATGGAAATAAAATTGTGCCACTCATTAGGTCAACTTGGATCTCTTTTCCCCTTTGAAGACTTACCTTGAATTCGTCTCCTAGTCTCTTTACGTATTTCCATTCCTGTTTTCCGTAGAGTGAGAAGAATTTGACGGTCAGCTGTCCTGGTTGTCCCTTTTTCCCCGGTGTTCCTTTAACACCTGGTTTACCTGGCTCCCCTGGTATACCGGCAACCCCAGGGACACCTTTGACACATCCTTCCCATCTACCGACACAGATGCCCCAGTCTTTGCTTCCTCGAATAAGGATTGCTCTCTCTCCTGCCATGTGCTCTAAGGTGCAGCATTGATACTTTTTGTCTACTTGCTCAGAGTTTGGGAGTACTTCTCTGCGAAGCACATGTGCAGTGCTGACAACATTCCCAGTGTTGTTGATAACCTCAACTGAGGAAAGCTGAAATGTAGCGGAATGCATAACTCGACAAGTAAAGGCTTGTCGTCGGCGGTAGTCTACTACGCAAGGCAATGAAATTTCACAGTGTTTTTTCTTTGATTGGGCTAAAGACCCTGGTGAGAGGAAAAGATTTGGAGCACTTAAAATTTGAGCGGGGTCTTCTACACGACTGACCCTTCCGTTGTGTTGTGGCACCACTGTAAAGAAGTACATATAGGGGGTGGGCGCATGAGACACAATGGTACTAGTAGCAATGACACCAGCAGAGATGGGTATTTTATACCTTTCTTCAATTCTCCTATCATGGGGAAATTCGTCACCAATCTGCAGCACGAAGTTGCCTCGTTCTTTGTCGAAAGACTGCGAAAGGCAACAGCAACTCTTCTTCCCGGTAATGTCAACCTGAATATAAAAATTGCATATTGGTTTCAATTAAAGAGCTCCCATGAGCCAACTCGTGAGGTTTATTAGTTAAATAATAATAGTCGCTAATCACGAAAGTATTTATGGCAACTTTTATCTTCCAGTCTACAAGGTAAAATAATTGCAAACAACTCAATTTTTAAACACGAAAATTTGGTTTAATTATCAACGGAGTTAATAATGTAAATTGACCACCGTACAGGGATTCGATTAGCTGACGTTTCGAGCGTTAGCCCTTCGTCGGAGCGAATCGAGGAATTGTGGGTTGTGTATGGTTTATATACAGATATACAGAAAATGGAGATACGCTATTGGTGGTAACATGGTAACGTGAAAAACAGGAATAAATTAATTGAATGAAAAGCGCTCGTTGATACCGTGGGGATTAAGAGTGCCAATTTGAAAGATCAGTTTTTGCTCGAGATTTTTACGGCTTTCCGTGGTACCTTGATGTAGGGAAAGGCCGGAGATCGACATGTGTTGTTTGGAATGGTTAGGGAGATTAAAATGCCGAGCGACAGGTTTGGATGCGTCTTTGTCATCTTTCTCAACATCACGAAGATGTTCTCGGAATCGGTCACCTAGTCGTCTTCCTGTTTCGCCGATGTATAACTTTTTGCATAATGTGCAGGTTAAAAATCGTAAAAATCTCGAGCAAAAACTGATCTTTCAAATTGGCACGCTTAATCCCCACGGTATCAACGAGCGCTTTTCATTCAATTAATTTATTCCTGTTTTTCACGTTACCATGTTACCACCAATAGCGTATCTCCATTTTCTGTATATCTGTATATAAACCATACACAACCCACAATTCCTCGATTCGCTCCGACGAAGGGCTAACGCTCGAAACGTCAGCTAATCGAATCCCTGTACGGTGGTCAATTTACATTATCAACTCCGTTGATAAACCAAATTTTCGTGTTTCACTCCCCCACCGACGCAGCACCACAGTTTCTTTAGAAACTAATCCCCTTTATTCAACTCAATTTTTAGCTTTATTAGTTTTGATTCCTTCGTCAGGAAACGTTACGTTTGCAGTTATTTTATGTTACAGTTACAATGGAAAACGACAGACAAAACTGTTTTTATGTATACGTTCCTAATTAGAGACAAATATTATTCAAGTAATGAAAATAACGAGTTGGCTCATGGAAGCCCTTTGAATAGCTAAGATGAAATTACATTTAGGTGTGGGATGGGGATTTACATGCCATGAAACCGAGCAGTAAAGATGCTGTAGTGTTTCATGAAATGGCATTGCACATCAGATTCACCCCGTTGAAAAGGAAAAGGAGGACCAAGAAAAATTTTTGTGGTACCCTTTTGATTCAGTCTTTCGTTGTTAAGAGTGAGTTACCATGGAAACAAGACAGGAACATAAGGTTGAAAAAAGACGTGGTCATGAAGCGATACGCTATTCCACACTGTACTTATTTTAGACTGCGAATAGTCGTACTTTTTTCTTCAGATCACTTGTTCGAGCGAACGGTAAAATTATGAAAAACATTTCTGTCAAGAGGCAACAGCTATCTTACCTGGAGGTAGATTTTCACATTTGTTGTAAGCTTGGTAGTCAAGAGAGGTTCTGAATGGCCTACCACCCTTAAAGATGGCCCTTTGAATTTCCTTTCAATTACTCTTTTACGAGTTTTGTAGACATCATCGATTGCAACCATTTTGACCGTGTAGGTTTTACGACTTGATAGACCTCTACCTCCAGATTGGTGAAGTCCATGGTAAGCTGACGTTTCGCCATCCAAGAGTAGTCAGCAGGTTGCGGATGCTTGATTACCTCGCAGGGGGGCTCACCACGAAACATCGCGCCGTTTTCAGCAAATGTAAGTCCAGACGTTTTCCAAATTTCTCTCGTAGTCGTCTCCGCTCTCGAAAGTCTTGAACCTGGTCGACGATCGTTTACAGAATCATTGTGATTTAGCACCCTTCCCAAGATTTTGATGGTGTCGTTTCTGTAGATCACTGGGTGAGCCTGGTGCGCATGCCAGATGAGATCAAAATCATAACATGGCACAAAGAAAGTGTCAGGGTATGCTTTTTTGAAACGGAGATGCGCTGAGTACCGTAAAAGTGCTTTGTTTAAAAACCTCCTATCCTTAAAATGAGGCAAGGATACCTGGTAATTAAACACTCTCTGTCGACTGCAAGCGGCCACTATGTCATACTGGATCTTCGACTCAAAAGTTGGGACGTCGCTGACTGAGGCGGTCAGGTCGACTTCAAAAGGTTCCCTAGCACTAGGATACAGCTGATTCCACAACAGCCTTGCGTTCTGAAGTCCTTCTCTGCGTTGTTCTCCAACAAGGATCTTGTGGTCAACCAGAGTAGAGACAACTTCACCGCAGTCCCTTTCGTAATCTTTGGGCGCTAGCATGTGAACATGCCAGACCCAAGCAATGTCCAAGGGCGCTGCGACATTTGGAGAAGAGGACTTAGCAACCAGAGGCAGCCAATACTGCTCATATCTAAATAAAATATTCAAAAGGGCAAGAATAAGAGACGAATATATTCAAAGGGAAATACGTGTTTGTTTGAAAGCTCCCAGAAGTCGGGAAAGAAATGGCTTGCTCTAACGAGTGAGCCGGGGGACGGGGCTCTAAGGTATTGCGTTGTTATGCGCAATTTTTATTATGATTCCACGCGCAGGGGTCATTATCATCATCACTACTATTGCTGTTGTTGTTTTTGTTGCTGCTCTTGTTATTGTTGTTATTATCCCTGATGTGTCTTGTTTATATTAGAAAGGTTTGATAATAGCATGCTATTATTTGATACGCCCTAACCCTTATTAGGGGCAGATTTTAGTCCTGCATTACGTCGGACGCTTGTTAGAGTAAAAGCTTGTAAAACGGATACAAAATTTAAGCCCGAGTAAAAGTCTTGCGTTTATGCTTAGTCTCGGGCAAACGGCTGAGAGACTAGAGATTGCGAACGATGTATAATGCCGCCCTTTCATACTTCTGTATAGGGGAAGGACAAGAATAGGTGTATGCCACTGCACGTCTTAAAACATTTTTGACGGCTTTTAAATTGGGATGGTAATACTAATACAGTTCTACCCTGTTTCGAACACATTATGACGCGATTTTGTGAACACATTTTGTTTGTAATGACATACAACTTTGCCGCGGCAACCAATTTGCTAGCTTGCTGACAACAGAGGCAACCTTGGGAAGGTGGGGAAGGCTAATCATCTCGATATCTTAATTTCTGTGAGCGTGACACAACAATTCCAGCCATACCTCCTAACTGCGTTTTTAACATGTGGGCCGCCATACAGGCAGGGGTACTCATCAACCAGCTGTAAGAACTGGCGTTGATCTATAGCCGCTTCCACCAGATTGACGCCAAATTGTAGCTGGTGCGTGTCATCCATCTTCAAATCCACAAGAGACAATCTGAAAAGAGACAACAATTAAGTTAGCTTAGATCAGATGGTTTTGCAAGACGAGTTTCCTTGATCCCTGCTGAACTGTATATTGAACTGTGTATATAGTCTTTAATATTTTATGAGATGTTTTTACCTTTTACGTCCACACTGATAAAAGCTGTACTTAACTATACTAAGCATATCTGTTTTGTTTGTTTTCTTCACATTCGTAAATCATATTTTTCAGTCGCGCTTTTTTTAAAAAAAATTCAAGATTTCCAACATAAATACATACATACTTTATTAGCATTCCCCGGGGGGCTTTTCAATACTAAGAAGCAAAGTACATTATGAATGAAATTATAAAAAGCGATCATTAAAATAATTATCTAGCATGTGCATTTTCAACTTTTTTTAAATGATGTTAAAGATAACTGTTTAAAGTCTTTGTCTAAATTGTTCCAGATGTTGACTGCTCTGTAGAGGAAACGTCGCTGGCCAACATACCGGTATTCTAATAAGTAACTGAGTTCAGCCTACAAACTGACATAAGGCAAATTTTTCCCGGCTGTTTGAGTCAGCCCTTAGAGTTTTGAGAATAAAAACTAGCACTATTTATGTCCTTATCGACAAGGCCACGTTCGAATAATCTTGACGATCAGCTAATGTTGAAAGAGACAATGACATTGACAATGACAGAAGGCGACTGCGACAGCAACAGTAACATTAACAGACAGCGACAATCACAGTTACAGTCACAGTAGCAGTAAGAGTGACAGTAACAGTGACAGTGACAGTGACAGGGACAGTGACAGCGATAGTGACAGTGAAAGTGATAGCGACAATGATAGCGACAGTGATATTATTTTAGGGTTAGGTTCTATTGGTTTTAAACAATGCTGTGAGTCTCGGCTTAACCAGTCTTGGCTTAACCCTCAAGCTCACGAGTTCGAACAAGACTTTCTCGATTACATAAGTTCCTTTGGAGGTAAAGTATATGAGAAGAGGAAGAAGAAATCCTATTGAACCCTTTCATTAGAACACAACCTACGTGTATCGAATATTCTGTGCCATTACCGAGCTGGGTATTGCGGTAAACATAACATGTTGAAAAAAGATTCACTTAACCTACGTTGTTTTCCACTCAAACTATCACAAATAGAAACAAAATTAAAAACCTCCTCAAAAGCACAAAAATAGCTCATTGAGACAGCATAGTCTACTGACCACAAGCGTTTTCATTAAGACGTTACGTTTTGATGCATCTACCCGTATGTTATGTATAAAAATTGCTTTTAGGCGTTGCATGACCGTCGGGAACATTCTTGCGTGACTAGAATATTCTTGAATATTAATTCAGCTTATTTTTACATCACGTCAGTACGGATCAGCAGTTTTCGTCAATGTTGTAATGCTACTAATTTTAGCCTATTTAAAAAGGCTCTAGAATTTTATGTGAAAGGTATATTAGCCACAGGTTAGGCAGGTGAGGTCCCCCACTTAGGTGGGGTTACCAATCTCTCCATACAATCTCTCTTTTTTTCTCGATGGCGTTAACGTGTGTGGTTGGGTACCTCACCAAGGCGGGTTACTCAGTCAGTCAGGACGGGTAACCTGCTTAGCTGGGGTGATTTTTCTCCATGTGAATGCTGGAGGTGGGGTGGGGTGAGGTTCATCCGGCAATTATCTCTGAATTCTTTTGTTAATATACGTTCTTAACGACAACGCGATAGCACTTGTTAAACCTCACCCCAGCGTCCTGGGGTGCATGTGAAGGCTAGCTTTTTTGGACCAAGGGTAAGTGGGGGACCTCACCTGCCTGGAGTCCCCCACCTCCATGTGAACAGGCCCTTAGAGTATCGATTGATTGAGTAGTATTTACAAGCGGTGAGGCCGTGTTTATTCAGCTGAGTGTGACAGAGGTCGTGTTTTAATTCGCAAGCCTCGAAGAGCTGTGAGTTGTGTAAAAGTGTCTTAAGCAGTAACCACTAAATTCTCGTGGAATAGATCTCCTTGTTGCTGTTCCGACATCCCTGCGTTCTGCTAGACTTCAAACTACATTCCTCTAACCACATTCGAACTCGTATTCACAATAACATACAGAAAAATAATAAACAATGTTAGACCGATACAAAGTATTTTTAGCATCGCATATTCTCGCAGCTGGTTGGACTTATCATCCCCTAGCTCTTACAAATCATAAAAACGTAGCAAATAATCTATTAACCATCTCAAAACCAACATGTACACCTCAGGAATGTAAAGAAGCCAAACCTTGAAGACAGCGCACCTAGCTTGATTGTCAGTAACTCTTGAGATGCCGTATATAAACCTACTCCTGGTGAGTTAAAGTGCACCTAAATATCGTTTCCCTTAAATAAATCTTTGCACCTGTTCGAAACGCATTGTACCTTTATGCGCATTTTAAAACCAAATCTTGACTCTTCATAGGCTGTAAATTAAGTTATGAAATCTAGCCATTATCCCCGAGGGGGTACTCCCTATAATAGCCTATTCACGCTTCAGGTATATCAAAGAGTAGGGATTTCACGAGTCGAAGTATATGAAAGGATAGAGAAATCTGTCATTTAGGTATTTCAAAGTGCCTTTCATTAAAATATTTTGAACACCCATACCTTATGAATGTACTGTTATATAAAAGGGTAAGGGGTCGGACCTCGGGGCGGAGCCTCCCCGTATAAATTTTTTAGCACCTCCCCCTCCATCCCCCGCGTATTATCTGCCCCACGACCGAGCTGGTAAAAGCATGGGTCTACTGCTTACTTGACGTCACAATCACTTTGTGCCTTAAAGTAAGGAGTAGACCCACGCCTCTTACCAACTCGGTCGTGGGGCAGATAATGCCCAGATTGTATAACGTTTTGGCCTATAAAAAGTTAAGATTTGGTTTAAAAGCCGCAAGACGGCGCAATACGTTTAAAACAGGTGCAAAGATTTATTTAAGAAACAAAAAATGTGCACTTTAAAGAGTGTTTATAACATTACCAAGTAAGTTTGCGAACAGGGTGACATTACAATCATTTAAGTGCTGCAAGTCACACAAGCTCAGTACAATCATTTAAATTAATGCTGTCGTGTTCGAACGGTGAGTGATGTTTAGTTTAACAAGGAAGTGACGGAAAGTCTCCCCCCCCCCCCCCCCCTCCGCCCCCCACCCTTTAAATTTCAAACACTCAAGGTTAATCTTGTTATGCTGACCTAGCCAATATAAAAGAGCAAGGGTATAGTACTGTTGATTCTTTGCGGTGTGTAAAAAGTTAGTTTACTTCCTTGTCTGTATTGTAAGTGTACCGGCAGAGACGTTTCTTGACGCGTGCAGTTTATTGAACCTGAAGTGTCTAGACATCCTTATGGGAGGGGAGGGTGAAAGTTAGGGAAGGAAAAACCTTTACACTCAACACCCCTTCCCCCTGACCCCAAAAAGCCTGCTAGTCAGGATAAACTGGTTAAGGGCTGCAGCATGAGCAATGTCGTCACCTAATCAAAAGCTCAGGCCTATGACGAGTCCACGGGGTTTCCGCATTAAAAAGGTGACAAAAAAGGTATGTTATTAGTGCTGAAATAATAACCTTGAGAACTCAAATTATAGAGTCCGAACTTTAGTGCATCTACAACATTATCCATCTTTAAAAAATCGCTTAGCAAAAACGTTAAAAAATTACAACGACAATAACGGTGACAATAGTAATAACTACAATCTCACTTCATCCAATATTGACAAAATTTTTTAAGGCGTATTTTTTTATGTTATTGTTCTCTATTTAAAACTTACAGATTTATATTATGCACCACTTGAAACAGTGTACATTATTAAAATTTTTAAACAGTCATTTGTCCTCGTTGGTAGTAAGGTTGAACATTTAGACTGGGCATCATTCTAAAATAACCGAATCTCTTTTTCAGAAGCAACCATAAATCGGTGAGGTCATTGAGCGAATATTATCAACTTATACGATATAACAACAGAATATCATAAGACTTCAAGAATGGCTTAAAATGCAGTAACGACACCCACGGTATTTTGGAATAACAATCATGGAACCGAAAACGCCGCTTCTTAAAATACTGAAATTACAATGGTCACAAAGTTAAGCTCATTTTACTAGTTTGGATATGTTTTGTAATGTCAAAACCTAGCGTGATTTTATGTGCGATAGAGAATGACGCACCATAGGTATAACGTGGGAAAAAACTGAAACCATTAAGCCTCATCATTTTTCAAATTCTTGCTGGGTATACGCGCACTTAATTTATTCAAATCGTAATTACAAACCGACATGGATGACGATGCAAATATCAAAATATATCACTTTTTGTATTTCTCCCGATCTACTACCAGTCAGCTTGTTTGTCAGTTGAAGAAATCGCTGGCTTCACGCTAGAACTCATGAATTCCGGAACTAAACTTTTCGAATTAGTTAGGTTCCATGCCGGAGGTAAGGTAAATGAAAGGAGGAAGTAGGAATGATGATGAACCGTTCAGCATAACTTCAGTATGAGCCCTTCAGTATAACTTAACCCAAGTATATGGAATATTCTGTGTCATTAACTGGTTTCTTTTGGTAAACATAACTGCCTGTAGAAAAAGGAATCACTACTCAGCTTTCACCTGGACCATTCGACAGAAATACAAACAGGTATCTTTTCAAAAGCAATTCGGTGAGGCAGTGCAGGCTGAGCACAAGTAATTGCATCCAACCGTAACATAGCGCGATTATTACTGTATTATTCTCGCAGTTGGCTTCAATCTAGCAACACCTCGCTCTCAAAAATCCTTTATACTTTAGTTTGCGCTTAAAGTTGTGGAAACGTCGAGGAGAGCGAGTTTTGATTCTGGACAGTAACTCATGTTTATACTCGAATCGATTGAAGCGCTGTATAAAGCTGCTCTAACGAGTCAAAGGATTGGTCATCTTGTAACATTGAATTTCAGCCGCTAAATGTGCGCAATTTAGGTCATTTTACACATTGCTATACTTAATAGAATAACAATAATTTTCTTCTTTTGACCTAACGAATACAAAAGCCGTTGAGAAAGAGCAAGGGCGCTGTAGTACAGTGCTTTTGAGGTGTCGGACTAACTATTCCAACAAAAATGTTATGGCGTAAAGTTCACTTCTCACCGACTTTCTTGCGCGTCCATCCTTAGTGTCCAAAGTTGACGTCCTTTTCTCTATTAAAGCTGTACCGGCATTCCCAGTTAATTAAAGCCTAAGTACGAGCTCTTCCCTATAGCAAAGGAGGGTGGACATTAAGGACATAGAGACCTTTACAGTTTAGTACCACAACCCCTTCTCACTTATAACCCAAACAAACCTGCTAGTCAGGATAAACTGGTTCAAGGCTGAAACATTAAGCTGAGTGACGTCAGCTCGACACACCACTCAGGCATTAGTGCGTCCACTTGCCAAATGGGCATTTTATTAGTGCTTTAATGATTACCTTGCAATTGAGACCTAAAAAAATACACACGGTCCAAACAATATCGTACGAAAAAACATTACAAATGCAGCCATTGAAATTCTCTTCATGTAGCAAAAAAATAGTAATAATAAAAAAAAAAAAAAAAAAAAAAAACATTGAAGTGAAGACACAAAGCCACAAAATAATAGGTTTAATGAGGAAAAGAATCGCTCTGTAAGTCTGCTTTACATTTTGGTACATTTCATAAACAACAACGGACTTCCTTGCGCATCCATCCCAAGTGTCCAAAGTTCACTTCCTTGTAAGTATCGAAAGTGTACCGGCAGAGAGGATTCTTGACGTTCCCAGCCAACAGTGACAACGTCAGTGACAAAGACAGTGAAATATATTGTGAAGCATATTGTTTTGATAGTAGCCATAACATTGTTGGCTAATTATTTGTTACAGATGTGTTTCATGCCCGACTTGAAACATCGCATGTTATTTAAATTTGTAAGCGGTCGTTTGCTGCCATGCTTAGTGATTTTAAGCACTTAAAAACTGCGCGTCATACCGAAATCACAGAAACCGTTTTCACAAACCAGTTACAAAAAAATATAATCAGTGAGTCCCATTTGATAATAGAACAGAACCCTATAGGACTTTAAGAAACCGTGAAAGTTCAAGCTATGAAAAATGGCTTAAAAGTGCACTAGCGCCGCCGACTGTAAAGTTTACTGGTATCCTATAATAACAATTACTACATTGGAATTAGGGGCGTCACAAAGTTAAGTTCATTTCGCTAGATTGAATGACTCCTAATGTGAAAAATAAGAGTGGTGTACGTATGTAGTACGTATGTGATGTATGTATGTAATAATATAGCCAAAACAACAGTGCACGAAAACACATTACCCATCCACAAAAATATTGCTTACGGTAGCAAAAACTTTGAAGAAGACAGAACGCTAGAAAATAATAGGTTTAATAAGCAAAGACAATCACTCTGCGCGTTTTACATTTTCCTACACTTCTTTGCCATCCTCTGCTAAACACAAACTTGAAATGATCAAATTTAATGCTTTCTTGTTTACATAGGGCATGGCGGCATTTTTTGTTTTTCTCCTCTGCTTCTGGCGTCGTTCATAGGAGTTACATATATAAGTGACATATATTCGTTACCGTCGTCGTCGCTGCTAAGTTTCCTGATTATACCCTAGGTATTACAAATCATAAAAACGTAGCAAATGATCCATTAACCATCTCAAAACCAACACGTACACCTCAGGAATGTAAAGAAACCAAACCTTGAAGACAGCTTACGTAGCTTGATTGTCAGTAACTCTTGAGATGCCGTATATAAACCTACTCCTGATGAGTTAAAGTGCACCTAAATATCTTTTCCCTTAAATAAATCTCTGCACCTGTTCGAAACGCATTGTACCTTTATGCGCATTTTAAAACCAAATCTTGACTCTTCATAGGCTGTAAATTAAGTTATGAAATCTAGCCATTATCCCCGAGGGGGTACTCCCTATAATAGCCTATTCACGCTTCAGGTATATCAAAGAGTAGAGATTTCACGAGTCGAAGTATATGAAAGGATAGAGAAATCTGTCATTTAGGTATTTCAAAGTGCCTTTCATTAAAATATTTTGAACACACATACCTTATGAATGTACTGTTATATAAAAGGGTAAGGGGTCGGACCTCGGGGCGGAGCCTCCCCGTATAAATTTCAAACACTCAAGGTTAATCCTGTTATGCTGACCTAGCTAGCCAATATAAAAGAGCAAGGGTATAGTACTGTTGATTCTTTGCGGTGTGTAAAAAGTTAGTTTACTTCCTTGTCTGTGTTGTAAGTGTACCGGCAGAGACGTTTCTTGACGCGTGCAGTTTATTGAACCTGAAATGTCTGGACATCCTTATGGGAGGGGAGGGTGAAAGTTAGGGAAGGAAAAACCTTTACACTCAACACCCCTTCCCCCTGACCCCAAAAAGCCTGCTAGTCAGGATAAACTGGTTAAGGGCTGCAGCATGAGCAATGTCGTCACCTAATTAAACAGCTCAGGCCTATGAGCGAGTCCACGGGGCTTCCGTATTAAAACGGTGACAAAAAAAGTATGTTATTAGTGCTGCAATAATCACCTTTAGAACTCAAATTATAGAGTCCGAACTTTAGTGCATCTACAACATCATCCATCTTTAAAAACTCGCTTAGCAAAAACGTTAAAAAATTACAACGACAATAACGGTGACAATAGTAATAACTGCAATCTCACTTCATCCAAAATTGACAAAATTTTTTAAGGCGTATTTTTTTATGTTATTGTTCTCTATTTAAAACTTACAGATTTATATTATGCACCACTTGAAACAGTGTACATTATTAAAATTTTTAAACAGTCATTTGTCCTCGTTGGTAGTAAGGTTGAACATTTAGACTGGGCATCATTCTAAAATAACCGAATCTCTTTTTCAGAAGCAACCATAAATCGGTGAGGTCATTGAGCGAATATTATCAACTTATACGATATAACAACAGAATACCATAAGACTTCAAGAATGGCTTAAAATGCAGTAACGACAACCACGATATATTGGAATAACAATCATGGAACCGAAAACGCCGCTTCTTAAAATACTGAAATTACAATGGTCACAAAGTTAAGCTCATTTTACTAGTTTACTAGTTTTGTAATGTCAAAACTTAGCGTGATTTTATGTGCGATAGAGAATGACGCACCATAGGTATAACAAGGAAAAAACTGAAACCATTAAGCCTCATCATTTTTCAAATTCTTGCTGGGTATACGCGCACTTAATTTATTCAAATCGTAATTACAAACCGACATGGATGACGATGCAAGTATCAAAATATATCACTTTTTGTATTTCTCACGATCTACTACCAGTCAGCTTGTTTGTCAGTTGAAGAAATCGCTGGCTTCACGCTAGAACTCATGAATTCCAGAACTAAACTTTTCGAATTAGTTAGGTTCCATGCCAGAGGTAAGGTAAATGAAAGGAGGAAGTAGGAATGATGATGAACCGTTCAGCATAACTTCAGTATGAGCCCTTCAGTATAACTTAAACCACGAATATGGAATATTCTGTGTCATTAGCTGGTTTCTTTTGGTAAACATGACTGCATGTAGAAAAAGGAATCACTACTCAGCTTTCACCTGGACCTTCCGACAGAAATACAAACAAGTACCTTCTCAAAAGCAATTCGGTGAGGCAGTGCAGGCTGAGCACAAGTAATTGCATCCAACCGTAACATAGCGCGATTATTATTGTATTATTCTCGAAGTTGGTTCAATCTAGCAACACCTCGCTCTCAAAGCTCCTTTATACTTTAGTTTGCGCTTAAAGTTGTGGAAACGTCGAGGAGAGCGAGTTTTAATTCTGGACAGTAACTCATGTTTATACTCGAATCGATTGAAGCGCTGTATAAAGCTGCTCTTAACGAGTTAAAGGATTGGTCATCTTGTAACATTGAATTTCAGCCGCTAAATGTGCGCAATTTAGGTCATTTTACACATTGCTATACTTTAATAGAATAACAATCATTTTCTTCTTTTGACCTAGCGAATACAAAAGCCGTTGAGAAAGAGCAAGGGCGCTGTAGTACAGTACTTTTGAGGTGTCGGACTAACTATTCCAACAAAAATGTTATGGCGTAAAGTACACTTCTCACCGAATTTCTTGCGCGTCCATCCTTAGTGTCCAAAGTTGACGTCCTTGTCTCTATTAAAGCTTTACCGGCGTTCCCAGTTAATTAAAGCCTAAGTACGAGCTCTTCCCTATAGCAAAGGAGGGTGGACATTAAGGACATAGAGACCTTTACAGTTTAGTACCACATCCCCTTCTCACTTATAACCCAAACAAACCTGCTAGTCAGGATAAACTGGTTCAGGGCTGAAAATTAAGCTGAGTGACGTCAGCTCGACTCACCACTCAGGCCTTAGTGCGTCCACTTGCCAAATGGGCATTTTATTAGTGCTTTAATGATTACCTTGCAATTGAGACCTAAAATAATACACACGGTCCAAACAATATCGTACGAAAACACATTACAAATGCAGCCATTTAAATACCCTTAATGTAGCAAAAAAAAAACGTTGAAGTGAAGACATAAAGCCACAAAATAATAGGTTTAATGAGGAAAACATCGCTCTGTAGGTCTGTTTTATATTTTGGTACATTTCTTAAACAACAACGGACTTCCTTGCGCATCCATCCCAAGTGTCCAAAGTTCACTACCTTGTAAGTATCGAAAGTGTACCGGCAGAGAGGATTCTTGACGTTCCCGGCCAACAGTGACAACGTCAGTGACAAAGACAATGAAATATATTGTGAAGCATATTGTTTTGATAGTAGCCATAACAATGTTGGCTAATTATTTGTTACAGATGTGTTTCATGCCCCACTTGAAACATCGCATGTTATTCAAATTTGTAAGCGGTCGTTTGCTGCCATGCTTAGTGATTTTAAGCACTTAAAAACTGCCCGTCATACCGAAATCACCGAAACGGTTTTCAGAAACCAGCAACAAAAAATATAGTCAGTGAGTCCTATTTCATAATAGAACCGAACACTATAGAACTTTAAGAAACCATGAAAGTTCAGGGTATGAAAAGTGGCTTAAAGTGCAGTAGCGCCGCCGACTGTAAAGTATACCGGTATCGTATAATAACAATTACTACATTGGAATTACAGGCGTTACAAAGTTAAGTTCATTTCACTAGATTAAATGACTCCTAATT
Organism: Pachyseris speciosa; assembly: GCA_016490735.1. Lineage (NCBI taxonomy): Eukaryota > Metazoa > Cnidaria > Anthozoa > Scleractinia > Pachyseridae > Pachyseris > Pachyseris speciosa. The sequence goes on from JAEMWC010000300.1 coordinate 559,651, forward strand.
TGAAAAATAAGAGTGATGTATGATAGAGTTCGGCGCACTATATCTATAACTTGAATAAAATGAAACTGTAGATTACGCACGCTCCCTTAGGCAATGAGATTACAAATTCTCTCCTGGGCATATGCTAATCAAAAGTTGAGAAAGAGGAAGAGTGCAGTACTATCCTCTCTTTGAGGTGTTGAACTGACTCAGTACAAAATTTTGAGGTGCGAACTACAATTCTTCCCGACTTCGTCTCCCGTCCATCCTAAGTGTCCAAAGTTTACTTCTTTGTACGTATTGAACTTGTACCGACAGAGAGGTTTTCTGACGCTCCCAGTTAATTATAGGCTAATTACTAAGTCTTCCTTACACAACCAATAATTATAATAACATAATAGCAAACACACTTTACTTTTAGTCTGAAGTTCCCAAAACGTCGAAGACAGCTATTTTGATTTATGTCAGTTACTCTTTAATTATACTGCAATCGATTGAAACGCTGTAGAAACCTGCTCCTCCTGACGAGTCGAAGGGTCTTGCCTTGTAACATTTCGAACATGGTGATACAACAATAACTTTAATTAAGGTCTGTAAGTGAGATCAGCCCACCAGAAACATTTTAATTAGTGATATAGGAGTTGAACTGTGAGTAACGGGGTCAAACGTTTAGTTTAGCAAGGCAGCAACCGACACATTCGCCTAAATTTGAACTTCAGTCACTCAATGTGCATATTTTAGCCATTGCTATAGTTTAAGACAAAAATATCATCTTGTTATGTTGACCTAGCCAATATAAAAATTCAGCAAGAACATGGGTGCAGTACTATCATTTCTTTGAGGTGTCGGACTAACTCAGACTGCTTATCACCGACTTTCTTGCGTGTCCGAAGTTGCCTTCATTGTCTGCATTGAAGGTTTGTCGGCAGGGAAGTTTCTTATACCACACGCGTTCCCAATATCTGACAGCCTGAGTATGAGTTCTTCCTATTGGGAGGGGAAGGTAAAACTTGAGGAACTGAAAACCTTTACTCACCCTTCCCTTCTCACCTAACCTAAACAAGCCTGCTAGTTAGGATAAACTGGTTAAGAACTTGAATATTGAGCGTCGTTACTTAATCACACAGGTCAGCTGGTTTTAGCGCGTCCTCGATGCAAATGCAAACCTCAAATAATATAGCCAAAACAAAAGTGCACGAAAACACGTTGCACATCCACAAAAGCAATTGCTTATGGGAGCAAAAACTTTGAAGAATACAGAACGCTACAACATAATAGATTTAGTAAGCAAAGACAATCGCTCTGCGCGTTTTACATTTTCGTACATTTCTTTGCCATCCTCTGCTAAACAGAAACGTAAAATGACCAAACTTAATGTTTTCTTGTGTACATAGGGCATGGCGGGTATTTTTTGTTTTTCTCCTCTGATCTACTTTTGACCTCGTTCATGGTAATTTAATCCCTGGAGAGTTCGTAAGCATTTTACTAGCTAAAGAAATTGGAATAATTCCGAAAGAGATGCAAAAACCAGGAGTTACATTTGGAGGTGACGTATATTCGTTGCCGTCGCCGCCTTTTCGCTGCTAAGTTCCCTAATGACAATATTAGGGAGCTTTAGCAACGAGGACGACAACGGCAACGAGAACGCCACAAAACAATGGGTAATGGTAATATAGTCCCTGAATAGCTCTCCAGCATTTTCCAAGTTAAACACATTGGAATAATCGCGAAAGAGTTACAAAAACGAAAAGTTAGATTTTGAAACAACGTTTTCGTTGCCGTCGCCGTCGTAGCTGCTAAAGCTCCCTAATGACGGTGACGCTGTCAGCGACACTAGTGATGATGGTGATGATCATGACAATAATAATAACGGTTGCTAATTATTCAAAATTGATAAAATGTTGAAAGGATATTATTTTGATAAAAGCCATGTTATTGTTGGCTGTTTGTATCTTGCAGATCTATTTCCTGCCCCAATTGAAACAATGTATATTATTCAAATTTGGAAGCCATCATTTGCTGTCATGCGTAGTGATTTCGAACACTTGAAATGGCTCGTCATCCTGAAATCACCCAATCCCTTTTTCAGAAACAACCAAAAATCAGTTAGTCAAACACCTGTAGAGGTTCTTTTTTTTATCGAATATTATCCACATAAATATTGTGTCATGTAAAGCAAATAAAAATTGTTAAAAAAAAAAAATCCACATATACGATAAAAGAACCGAATACCATTGGGCTTCAACAAACTGTGAAAGCACAACGTTTGACAATGGCCCTTAAATCTGGCCGCTTAATTTATTTAAATCGTTCAATTACAAACATGCAGGGGATGACGATGCAATTATCAAAATGTTTCGCTTCTTGTATTTCTGACGACTACTGCCAGTGAGCTTGCTAGCTGAGGAAATGGCCAATTCTGGCTTAAACCTCGAGCTCACGAATTCGAGCCAGACTCTTATGAGTTAAGTAGGATCCATCGGAGGTAAAGTATATGAAAGGAGGAAGTAGAAATGCTGATTAACATTTCATTGGAATTCAACTCACATGTATGGAATATTCTGTGCCATTATCTGGGTTTCCCGGTAATCATAACTACCGACAGAAAGAAGAATCACTACTTAGCTTTCACCTGGACGATCGCATATAGAACAAAAAAAAAATCCTCAAAGGTAGTTCCTTAAGACAATACAGTTTACAACCTTAAGTTTTGATGCATCCACCCGTAACCTAGAGCAGATAAACAATGTAAGACCGATACATTTTAAACCGATGTATTCGTAGTCTTGCAATATATTCGCAGTTGGTTTATCTTCTTAAAAACGCAGCAAACAATTTATAACCACACCAAAACCAACACGTAGACCTTACTTAATGATTTTATAGTAGCTAAATGACGAAGACAGCACAGTCTACAGCAACTCTTGAATTATACTGGAATAGATTGAGACGCTGTATAAACCCACTATCGACAAGTTGAATTTTAGCCACTCATGGCGCACATTTTCGTTCACTTTACACATTGCTATGCTTATAGAATAATTATCATTTTCTTCTTTCTGGTTCTCATTTACGAACAGGTTGATATTACAATCATTTTAAGTTCCTTTAGTCAGACTAGCCCACTACAATCATTTTAAGTTCCGTAAGTCAGACTAGCCCATTACAATCATTTCAAATTGATGTTACGAAAGTCGAACTGTGAAACGTTTGGTTTAGCAAGGCAGCAACCTAAGCTTTCGCCTTGAGGTCGCCTTCAGTCAGCCAAAGTGTGTATTTTACACGTTGCTATAGTTTAAGAAAAACATCGTCTTGTTTTGTCGACCTAGCCAATATAAAAGTTGAGAAAGAGCAAGGTTCCAGTACTATCCTCTCTTTGAGGTGTTGGACTGTCTCAGTGCAAACACTGTGTGGCGTAAACTACAATTCTTACCGACGTTCTTGCGCGTCCATCCTAAATGTCCAAAGTTTACTTCTTTGTCTGTATTGAAAGTGTGCCGGCAGAGAGGTTTCTTGACGCTCAAATTTAATTATAGACTAATCATCGGGTCTTCCTTATGGGAGGGGAGGGTGACGAAAGTTGAGTAAAGAAACATTTAATAGCACCACCCCTTCCCCCTGACCCAAACAAGCCTGTTAGTCAGGATAAACAGGTTAAGGACATAAAAACACAGCTCTGGTCCTAGCGCGTCCATGAAGCTTCCGCATCCAAGCAGTCGCAACTAGACATTTTATTAGTTTTGTAATAATCACCTTGACGCCTAAAACAATACAGTGTGAATGATATATGAAATGAATCATATATGAACTGCAGTACAAACAATAGTGCACCATTATACGTTAGACACCCATAAAGTTCCCTTAGCCCAATCACTGACCATAAGTCCCGCTTATAACACCATAAGAGGCCACAGTACGGTATCAGTATTACGGTTCAGCTGGTTCCGTAAAGGCCATAAACAGTCAGTGAATGACTTCAGCAGGTCTAGAGAATCAACAATTTATAAATCCTATGAAGTGATGTTGTGCTTGGAGAGGTTTCTCGAACCAAAGGACCATGATTATACACTGCTTCTATAGTCTCCACAGCACCAAGAAACTCAAGAGTGGTTGGAATACGAAGAGTTTTCAATTCTGTACGCTGACTGAGTTAGTCATGCCCTTCTGGGCCTCTGGACCAGAAAGTGTTAAATTGTGATGAGATTGTAGCATAATAATAAGCAACGATATCCTCATAGATTGCTACGATGTGTCGATAAGAAACGGAAGCGACAGGAAAAATGTATTTCATTTTTAGCCAATAATCATTTACAACTAGCAAGACGCGAGTTTGTGATGTGTGGATAAATTTCTTGAAGTGTGTTTCGCAGCATTTGGTGTGACAGCTTAATGAACGGTGCGTTATTGACATTGATTTTACCATGCCACCTAATAACGTTTGAGGGAGCCACGTTCTTTTCTTAGCGGTCATAGGTTTATATCATTTCAGTGCTTTTCCATGAAAGAAATACTCTGTCGCGAAGTTTGGTAGTTTTATAAAGTTCATGGGAAGTCCAACAACCAAAATGGCCGCCATTTGGAAAGAATTACCCCTTTACACGTCATTACCTCGGGTTGTGGAGCTCGAGCGAAATTTTTTACACACATCCTGAAACCTCCAGGCTATATTATTATGACTGTGTACTGTTGAAATTATGGAGGGATGGAGGAGGGGAGGGAATGCCACCCATGCTTCTGCTGTTGTTGCTGTTTTTCCGGCCGCCTGTTGCTGCTGTTGGGTTGCTTCATAGTACTATTGTTGCCACCGTTACTGTTGTTGTTGTTGTTGTGTTTATCGCTGTTGATGTTGTTGTCGTTGTCCTCCTGGTTTTCCTTTCGATGTAATTTTTTTACTACAGTTGTTGGTCTTGTTGGTTGTTGCAGTTATTATTGTCGTTGTTGTTACTGTTTCTGTAATTTTGCTCTAGTTGTGCTGTTTCTGGTGCACGATGTTGAATTTTGTTACTGCTGCTGTTACTCTAGCTGCATTTGTTGTACTACTTCTGTCGCCCACAGCGTGGTTGTTATTGCTGTTGATGGCATTGATATTATCAATGACGTTGTAGGCGCTTTGCTGTTGTTGTTGCTGCAGCTGCAGCTACTGTTGTTGTTGTTGTTGTTGTTGTAGTCGTTGTATAAAAGTCGCGCACGGTGATGGTTGCACAGATCGGGAACATATCAGCAATTTTCTTAATGCTCTACGCATTTCTTTGCTTCGACCAAAGTTCAACATAGGGTTGAAAAGTCCATTGAGCAGAAATGCGAAGCTATACAAGGGTTTATAAAGTTGTACGTTTGATACACCTACGGCGTGTAAAACCAATGGAGTAAGAACACCTGGAAGGAATGTTATTACCAGCACCAAGAGAATGAGACCAACAGTATTAGCCATTCGTTTTTCCCTCTCCAGTATGGCCCGTATGTAGAGTGCATCTTCCGATGAACGTTTCCCACAGAAAAGACCAAGATAAGAAATAGTGATCACAAAGAAACAAACAAGATAAAACGAAAGAGATGCAACTCGCCCGATTGATGAAAAACCGAATTGGAACTTTAGTGATAAGTAAAGCAAAAATGTTATAACCAAGCTGCACAACCATGGCACAGATATCACTTTAATGGCACGTGATTTAGTCATGCGAGTACGGTACCACCATGGTCTTTTCACTGCTAAGTAACGATCTCTGCTAATTATTGCCAAGTTTCCAAGAGTTGCCAGTACACACAGGGGCCCCAGCATTACTACTGCGTCGTTGGGACGTTCGGGACACATATGTTCATGTGCCAGAATCATCATAAAACTGATAAGTGCATGAGGTGCGTAAAGTAAATCAGTGATAACCAAGCTGCATAGCATTAGCAGTGGAGGTCGTTGAAGACGTTTGGTTCGTGCCACAGCGTAGACGACGAGGGCATTACAAACAAATGACATGACAGCCAGCAGTATGTTCAGAGGTATAACGACGTGATTGGTGATGTTTCTCATCTGTTGTTGTAATTCCTCAGGGAAGATTGTCATCAGACATGCCTTATAAGGAATCTGGCTGGAGTTATCCACGGTCATCTTTAAATTTACCTGAAAAAACAAGAGATATTTGTTAAAGGAGGCAATATATCCATCTTTTTTTTTCTGTAGCATCTCACTGGGAGGGAATCATAAATCCTTGAATGCGATTGGCTAATTTGTTTTTACAACGGCGCGACGAAACGTTGGATTTTTCCTCGTAAAATGCAACTTTTCGCTTATTAAACGTTGCAAATGAAGGGAAAACATCAGCAATGGAATAAAATGCCGGTTATTCCTCAAAAAGGCGAGTATTTACTTGATTTTGCTGACAACACTTTGCTGGTTTGCTGTTGTTTTTCTTGAACAGTTGACTTTGCGTTCAACTTAAGACGACTTACTGCAGAGCAGTGACTTTTGAGCCAAGGAGCGTGCAACTTCCATACTGCGTCTGTGAAACGGCGTTTTCACAAGTAGGCCTACTTTTAGATAAACCTTTCCCATGAATTGAGCGGAATTCTTGGTTTTCAGTCAATAGTTAAATAGATAAAGCCAAGAAATCGTGATATTGTAGAAGAGAAATAAATAAACAACATGCCAAAGTCGCATGGCTGTGCTATGTCTCGTACTCGAGACATTCGTCAAAATGTACCACTCAAAATTATAAACAAAAAACGCCATGATGGTGCCCCTCTGAGGGGCTCTAATATGGCGGTCCGAAACGAGTGAAAACATCTGGAGTTTACCTTGGCTATCTCAAAGGCTTTCTTCGCTCTGTTGAGCCTGCAAACACTCACATAGCTGGTTCTCTTGTCATATTGGCTTTTAAATCCTCAAACCACACGGTGAATCGATGTTTTCTTGTACTTGATATGTTTGTGGGCAGACATTTTATGTCACGCACCGTGAAAAACTCTCAAATTCAAACTGCTCTATTTTAAAAACAAAGCACGCTACCGAGCTGAAAACACGGAACAAGATACATTTCTAAAATGTCTTTTAGGTGATGAAGATAAAAATGCAAAAGTCTGTTAACTTTTGAGTTTTAGTTCTTGATGACGTCATGCGCAAACCAAGAATTGGTTTCGGATAACCAATCACAAGCCATTGCGTGATGAATAGACTGCTAATACGTAACTACGACAACAACGAAAACTAGTCCGCGTTGTACATAATCATGGCGAACACTTGCGAGTAATCTTCATCGGATTGTTCTGAAAGCTTTTCAGGCGATAATTTCAGTATTTACACGAAAAATAGTAGCGGACATAATCGCAAAAAATTATTTATGCTGGAACGACTTATCTAAAAATAAACCTACCTGTAAAAACTCCGTTGCACGAATATATGGCAGTTGCACGCTCCGGATACTGGGCTCCTATTTGAGCTCAGTTTCTTGGTTGACATCCGTTATTTATTTATTTATTTATTTATTTATTTTTGGAGTTCTAATTTTTAATCTCGCTCCATTTTGGTTCAAGAGACTGAGATGTTTGAGTATTTTTCACTAAAATTTGAATTTGAAAGTGTAATTTCATTTTCAACAAGACGACGAATTTTAATAAGATAATAAAGATAAATGGTTTATTAGATTACTTTGCAGCCCCTTGGCTGAATTATGTCATCTTACAAGTAATAATAAAACTAAATTTAAAAATATTTACATATACTTTAAACCATAAAATTATGATAGCGATTAAAATTACTAAAATTTACAAAACGATTTACAAAAATTTAGAGGTTCTCATGTATTTGTCTATAATTATACCAAAGCAGCCATGGCATATATGAAGGAGTTCCTTAATTGCCCGATAGGTTTTCAAATTGGGTACTTGAAAACTGCGCTGTTTTCTTAAGTTGTAACTATTGCGGTAGCGAGTTGGAGTCAACAGGTTTCTAATCTTACGTAACTTAATGAGTAAGAACATTCTACACCTGTTTCGTGCGAATTTTTCAAACATCAGTGTTTAGTTTGCTTACTGTATAATAGTTTATTTCTCTGTGCTTGCTATGAACTATCACTGTTTGTTTTTTTATTCATTGCTCCAAGACCTCCAAGATGTATATGAAGTTATGTTTTATTGTTAATCTAACATTTTTCTTTGAGATTTCAAAGTTCTCTGAGGTCGGACCGTACTCACGACCTCGGGCAGAGTTTTCCCCTATACGGACCACCCTGTCGGTGAATAACATATATGTATTTGACCTTTTGAATGATCAAGCAGGTTCGAAAAAAAAATAGCTTGGCCAAAATTTGGCAAAATGTAAATAAAGTCGACCAAATTGTAAAAGTGGCCCACCAATTTCCGAATTTTTCCCTCGGTTTTTATTTTCACTCTGACGCCTTGTACGACCTGGAAAACTAGTATGAAAACGAGCTGTTAGCCTCAATGGATTTGGAAGATGCTTCTGAGAGTAACACCATAAATAACAACATGATATTAGTATCACGGGTGTTTTCAGAATTATAAGTTGGTTAAATTGTCGGAGTCATGCAGCGACAAGCAGGGGCACCCAACGACCTGAAGTTTCGGTAGAGATCTATTCGTTAGAAGGTAGTTCGCTTGGGCTTTCGGTGTCGATTAAAGAGTGCACTTGGATTTTCGTAACCGAAACGTGGCCTAAAAGATTCGCAATGTGGAAATTATAGCCCCTGAGGTTTTCGGAAAGGTCATAATTGCTTCTTTTGGCAGTCAAAAACGTCACCTAGCATTTTCGGAAAGAAAATAGTTCCCTACAAAGTTCGTAGAAAACTCATTTCAGCTAGCATTTTCTGAAAGGAAGAATCTGTTCCCTAAAATTTTCGGGAAATTAACATTTCAGCTTAGGAATCCGAACAGAACAAATTTTTTTTAAGCTAAACAAAACATCACTTTAAACAGACTTTAAACACCATAACGTACTTAAAAATGTCGCCTTTCTACAGCTTTTGGTTGACTTGGCTTGTTGGGTGCCCCTGGAAACACAAGTGTTATTAACCCCTAATTTTACGAGGACTTATTCCAATTACGTGTTAAAAACACAAGGGTAAAATTTTCTTAACACTGCTGAGGCACGTGAAAAAACAGTCAGCCAAGCGAAATCTTAAAACTGAAGACTCGTTCCCTCGCAAGCGAAACAAACAAACAATTCAACTACTTTTTAATTTGCGTTCAAAAAGAGTATATAGAGTCGAGAGATAAATACGAGTTTCAGTCCTGAGCAAAGCAACAAAGATTAAACCAAATGTTCAAAGCTTCAATTTAATTCACCTGTCCTGTAGAGGTTTCCACCACATGAAAATACACATCCCCTTAGTAACACGCAGCCGTAAATATAACAAACGGTTTGTCCAAACGGTTTCCACCAAGTTTGAGCTGTTCGTAAATTGTTTTGTAAACCTTTTTGGGGAGATACAAGATGCCGAGTTAAAGTAAAAGATCTTGAGGCGTTAAATATAATTTTGTTTTTCAATTTGACACAATCGAGCTGGCTACGCCGGGCTCCATCCAAGTCGATCCAAGTTTTAAGCTTTTCACGCGAAAACTCTTTTGCTTTTCCTTTTGTCACTCGAAACTTCATCTTCCTGAGTATCTTTTAAACTAGCTCTTGATCTTTACGGTTTTTTTTTTTAGCGAATTTCAGCCGGATTTTAATGAAGAATTTGCTTTTTGATCCCGATTTTAGACCAAAAAACTACTTGCACTTTGATGGTTTGACATTTTGACAACTTTGGTCTGTTTTAACCAATAAAATTTTCTGAACCATTCTAAAAAAGATTCTGATCGGTCTGTCTTAGCATGCCTTATCAGAGTACTGATGCACGGCTGACGCCACTCGTAAGATTTAGAAAATATAGTTTTCCGTAGATTTTAGCCTAATGCGTGAGGAAATTAAGAAATTCGAGACGTAGTCGAGTGTTTTCCCTCCTCTTCTTTCGTGCTCTTTCCGCTTCCTGCGTGCTTTTACAACAGAACAGATCACAGGCGTGGCTTCTTTATGTATTTGTAAATGGGACGAGATGTCGAAAAAGCTTAATATCGTGTTAAAAAAACACATTGAAGATCTTTACAGGATATTGTTACCGAATCTTTCCCCATTTGGAAGTGACGGAAGCTTTTAATTGAACCGCAAAGCAACTTTTTAATTACTCCCTACTAGTGTACAGTGTACACTATTGGTTGGTTTCTATTTGCTTTTCGCTTTTCCTTTTGTCACTCGAAACTTCATCTTCCTGAGTATCTTTCAAACTAGCTCTTGATCTTTACAGCTTTTTTTTTTAGCGAATTTCAGCCGGATTTTAATGAAGAATTTGCTTTTTGATCCCGATTTTAGACCAAAAAACTACTTGCACTTTGATGGTTTGACATTTTGACAACTTTGGTCTGTTTTAACCGATAAAATTTTCTGAACCATTCTAAAAAAGATTCTGATCGGTCTGTCTTAGCATGCCTTATCAGAGTATTGATGCACGGCTGACGCCACTCGTAAGATTTAGAAAATATAGTTTTCCGTAGATTTTAGCCTAATGCGTGAGGAAATTAAGAAATTCGAGACGTAGTCGAGTGTTTTCCCTTCTCTTCTTTCAGAGCACAGATCACAGGCGTGGCTTCTTTATGTATTTGTAAATGGGACGAGATGTCGAAAAAGTTTATCGTGTTAAAAAAACACACACACACACATTGAAGATCTTTACAGGATATTGTTAGCGAATCTTTCCCCATTTGGAGGCGACGGAAGCTTTTAATTGAACCGCAAAGCAACTTTTTAATTACTCCCTACTAATGTACACTAATGGTTGGTTTCTATTTGTGGATTAACGGATTTATTGATATATACACGATAATTACAATCATTGATGAAAATAATCTCGATGGGAATTGTAAATTCTGTCCATATCATAATATCTTTTTATCAGATTTTTCGTTAAAAATTCTTACATGTTATAAGCAGTGTGCAACAACTAAAAGATAAATAACGTATTTAATGCAAGAAATCTGCTTCAAGGTTGCTGTGTTCCCAGTGGCCAGATTTGCTTAATCATTGCGATTGTTTTACGTGCTTTCCAATTGTTATTGATAATATGTCATGTTTTATAGCTTCAGCTTTCTTCTCTAGTATGATAAGACATGAACGACTCCTTTAAATACACCTCAATACATGGCAGGGCACTATTGTACTTTTAACTATTATTATTCTATCAACTCGCCAGCACCAAACAGGCCATCAAATTGGCGACACACCAGAAATTTATACCAGTCATGCTTCAACTCTGCTTTCTGTTGTCTTCTTCCTACCTGTCTTGCCTTTTATGCGTTTATGTTTGTTGGTACTCTTAGTTAGACAGACAACAACTACTTTTTTCCTTTACCTGTACGCCCTGTGGCAACGCACTGATGTGAGTAATTCTGATCGACAACCTTCCTGCGCAATGCACCATCTAGTTATCGACAATCTCGTACCTATAGTCTTCGGTCGGACTCATTGGTCAGCGGGTGGACGCCCGGAGAGACCCTGGGCATGGGATAATGGAATTAAAGAAATATTTTTATTGGTCGCCTGTATAACAACAGCATTTGGAAATCCGTTATCAAACAGGAAACCCAGGAGCCGACTTCCACGTATTTGAATATCAAACTCGGACTTTTTTTAATTTGCATGACTGTTATTTTTCTGCGGAACTGAAATCAAATGAAGAATGATCCTCGCAGTTGTGAACGCAATTTATGCAATTGCGGAAAGAAGCCTGAAAAAAACTTCAGGACTTCAACGGGGTTTGAGCCCATGACCTCGCGATTGCCGGTGCGATGCTCTAACCAACTGAGCTATGAAGCCACTGACGTTGGGAGCAGGTCAATTGTGGGTTCATATGTTCCCGTGAAAGAAATGACTGTGAATGGTGTATGGAATGAATCATATATGAACTGCGGAAATGAAATCAAATGAAGAATGATGTTTTGAGGCTTCTTTTCGCAATTGCATAAATTGCGTTCACAACTGCGAGGATCATTCTTCATTTGAATTCATTTCCGTAGTTCTTATGCACTCTTAAATAAGGTGTGTTACTGCAACACACCTTTTTTCGTCCTCAAAACAACACACATAGAGTTGTGTATAAATACACACCTTTTCATGTGTTACCCGAACACACCTTGGTGAGTTATCTAAACACACCTTAAGTTGTGTTTTACGCTTGTCCTAAATTTGACACACTTTCAGGTGTGTTCTGCAGAAAGATGTGTTTTGTCACACTTCTTGATGTATAACAAAGCACACCTTTAGTTGCGTTCTCAGAACACACCTTGCCAGGCACCCCAAACTATAACATTTACATAATTATTTGTACAAAACATCATGTAGTTATCCACAAATAGTTTATTGACCTTTTAAAACAATTTATGTACAACAATTTTCAAATAACTATTTTGTATAACTCCACAAACTTTTGACTTGTACCTAAGTTAACTTCTTTGGGAAAGCTAAGAAAATTTATTCCATCATTCTTACATGTACATCATTTAAAAAAACTCATGTATTTCCATTGTAAAACACTACTAATTACAGTTTGCCTTGCACCCATGCATGCTCACCCAACTGCTTTGCACACTTCTTTTCCTTCGAAAGAGTTCAAAACAAATATAAAAAAAAATATATATATATATATAATCTTTTATGCCAATCTCATACTTGGCAACAATTTGTAGATTTTCGCTTAATGCTAACTCAGCATTCGACACCCATGCATTTTGGGTGCACATGGGCCTTTAAAATCAGTTCCCTCAAAATAGAATATCATGCATGCTAGCATAAACACTGCCAAAATTGCATATTAACAAAAAAAAAAAAAAAAACAGCTGAAAGAGCTAGTAACACTTTTTCCCCTTAACATGTGAAGTTCAAAACCTACTTCAATCTATAAAACTCAAAGGTAAAAAATAAAAAATAGACAACTCAAAAGTCTCTTTTGGTGAGAAACAATGAACAGACAAAAATGTGTTAAAGATTATGAAGAACTGCATGTTAACTAAATAGATATATGTCAACGTAACTTCTCAAGATGTTAATAGTGCAAAATCCATGTAGCTCCTTTACACCTATACTCTCATAACAGGAAATTGAACTCTCAGTATAGTGACTTACTTAAAGCTCCCCTTTTTAAACTCTGCCATAAAGGTTCCTTTGAATTCATTGTCACTTCGTAGTAATACAATCTCTTGCAAAAAGTGAAGAACGCCTGAAATACACTGGGGATATTTAACATAAAAAACACAATAAGCAGAAATCAAATCAATCAATGCGATAACAAGGTCACAATCACTTTCGAAAAAGGCTTGGTGTTCTCCACACACAAAAACTTGGTCAACTTCCTTGCTAGTTCCTAGGCAGACAAGGAAAAATTCCACACTCTTGTCCTTAAATAGCTTGTCTGATGACGTCGTCGGCTGAAAAGAAGAGAGAAGAAATACATTAGCTATCACAAAAATGCTAAGACATCGTTCCAGTCATTGGCCACATAAGAAATTATACAATGGTTGGAAAACAGTGTCCTGAGAAGACAACCACAAGTTGTGACAAGCATGCATGGAAACAATAAAGTAAGCTATTATGAATAATTTTCAGCTTGCCAAATCAAGAGTCTCACAAGTTCTGCCATACAGTTAATGTTTAATAAAAAATACAATGAATAATAATACTAATAATAATGATGATGATGATGATGATGATGATGATGATGATGATGTTAAGGAGAACAAATGTATAATTGTGGACATCACCATTCCTGGGGATAGTAGGGTACATGAAAAGGAACTTGAAAAAGTTGAAAAATATCAGGATTTGAAGAGGGAAATTAGAAGAATGTTGGGTACCGGTTGTTGTAGTAGCCTCATTCGCAGACGTCTTTGGGCTCGTCACGCGTTCCTTCCCCACGAATGTCTGCTGAACTGAACTGCCACTTCCGTTCACGCCGGTTAGCCAATCACAGTTCGTTTTCCAATTTGTGGAAAGTAGGACCTTGACCCCAGGCTTATTTTCCCAGACGATGCACGTGAACAGTTTGCCGGAAATTACTTCAAGGGTGTCAATCTCCATTCTTACGCAGCTCGTTATTGGTTTGTTCAAGACAAAGGCTAACCGCCGGCATATGGAAGTGGCAGTTCAGTTCAGCAGACGTTCGTGGGGATGGAACGTGTGACGAGCCCAAAGACGTCTGCGAAGGAGGCTATTGTTGTAGGGGCCCTTGGAAGTGTTAAAAAAGGAAACTTAAACATTGGATTGAAAAACTGGGGATTAGGGTTAGAATTGGACTGTTACAGAAAACTACACTATTAGGAACGGCCAGGATAATAATAATAATAATAATAATAATAATAATAATAATAATAATAAATTTTAGTATTTAGATTGAGGATTTTATGGATAGCAAATCGGTTTAGAATTTAATGACTAGGATTTTTATGATTAGGAATTGGGATTTTAATTGTAAGGACTTTTGTCGTTGCATTGATTGGCTACGGCTGGCCGCCCAATCATTGTATAGGATATCTGGGCATCCAGAAGTTTTTACTGTCATAATAATAAGCTTTCAAAATACAAAGATCTGGATATAGAAGTATCTACATGTAGAATGTGGGAGATGAAAACTACAACTGTACCAGTGGTAATTGGAGCACTTGGTAAGCGAGTACCTTGAGAAGATACCGGGAAACAGCGAGATCGGCCATATTCAGAAAATAGCGTTTTTGGGAACTGTACATAATTTTCGAAATTAGTGCTTTCCATTACATGACTGGTTATATTCCCCTGGTACCTGGATGTAACCTTGCTTAGTTCCTGTACGGCTTTCTCTCAGGCCCTCGCAATCAATTCGTTTCGATGATGTAGCCGAGGCGAACAGCCAGGTAAAGCCTAGACAAAAACACAACGCGCATGCGCCTGTTTCATTATGAGAATGGCGGTTGAAGATGACGGATTTCCATGTTTTAATACAAAGTTGTACTGTCAGAAACAGCGGCAAATTATGGTTTCAAAACCCTTGCGGTGTAGATCAGTTGTTACCGTCCATGTAAGTTCCTGTAAATTTAACACATCAGCCACTTGCGATCAATTTTAGCTCTCGCTTTTGAGCTAATTTATGGCAGCTAAATATTTAGCGCCAACAACAACTGAGACATTTGTCTCATCTTTCGGATTTTTGTCTAGGCCTCGCTTTTTTACCCAGACCACATGATCTGAAACGAATCGACCGAGAAGAAACAGAGAGAGATCTAGGAACTAGGCAAGATGTAACCTGTATCAAATGCAATAATGAAATCTTATTTCATAATAATAATAATAATAATAATAATAATAATATTATTATTATTATTATTATTATTATTATTATTATTATTATACTCACATCTTGGAATTTAAACACATCTTGGCTGCTACTTTTTCCTTTTGGTCCGCTGCTGAATGATTTTTATACCATTGACCACTTCTGCGTTTGTTAATTTCTCACCGCCTAGATTCAGAATGACTCTGAAACCACTGACTAAACGGTCTTCAGCTCCTATCACACAGTTATCCTCAAGAATGCGGCACAACTCAGAGCGAACCTGAAGAAATGAGAAATCCACTAGTTGACGGAAAAAAAATTAAACTTGCAGAAATTCAATACAATAAAAGGCTCCACATGAGTTGGGATCCTTGCCAAACTTTCTACATACAACTGTACATCATCATGATATGTGTTTAAGATGACACCAGGGGTTTCAATAGAAGCTTCCCAAATCATCGCTGCCCACTTTCCAACAGAAAAAAATGACTTCCTCACTCAATACAGCCGACACAGTCGCCTACTTTACAAGGGGCTGCCGCCTACTTGAAAACTCAGTCAAACGCCTGCGACATAAATGGTGAGATCCTTGAAACTGATTCCAATGGTCTATCCAGAAAGCCTCAACACCTAAATGTATAGTGAAATCTACAGTGCCATTTTAGCAGTCATGAAAATATTGAGTCATTCTTGTAATTTAAGTTAATTAATTTATGAGAAGAAATAGACACTAGGCAGAATGGCCAACTGAAATGCGCAGACAATTTTACATTTGACTGCACAAACATCCTGGCCTTGGTTGCTCAAAAGGTGGATAGCGCTATCCACCAGATAAATCACTATCCAGTGGATAAGCACTATTAAAACTAGTTGAGTTATCCACCTGGTAGTGATTTATCCAGTGGATAGCGCTATCCACCTTTCGAACAACTGGGGCCTGATGCTAAACTTACATGAGATGATTTTCCAAGGTATGGACACATATCGAGGACTTCCATGGACGACTTGGCCTCTTCTGTAATAAACTTTCTCCACATCGGATAGGTCTCCTTCACAAGATTGGAGAATGTCTTTGATGACAAGGATCCCCCCTCAGAAGTGGACAACAACTCCAAGTTCCGTCTTTGGGAATTGTCGTCATCACCTGTAGGAGAAGCCAGACTTGCTTTTTTGTAGGGCTTTGGTTCGATGCTCCCTCCAGATTCTGATGACTTGCAGGGGTCTGAATTTCTCCTCTGGTTTCTAAAATACTAGCTTAACTGCTTTTGTACTGACACCTAGAATAAATTGCACAAAATTTCATTAGACAGCAAAAACAAATCTACACATCATAACATTGCACTGTCAGTTGTTTCACAGACAAGATTATTTCTAGTATGACAACCTGAAACATGATTTGCCAGCACTGAGTTCCCCATCTTTGATTAGCCATATAATGGTGAGGGAAAGTAATCCATGAAATTAAATTACCAGTACTAGTCAGAGTTAATACACTAACGTCTTGCAATGAAAACAGCCACACCAAAAATGATCCACAAAATGCTTACATGCACATGTAGCAAAGTTAACCTAATCTTCTAGGACCAGTGCAGATCCTGATTTAAAGATGATTAAATGTTTAGAAAACATACCCATTAGCTTTCGGGAGTGGAATCTCTCAGGTCTGAAAATCTGTCACAGATTGTAAGAGCCATTCTCTTGTAGTCTCCCTGGAGTGGGTGATTGCTCAAAACATAATAAAATGATCCCAGGCCAGAAATGAGTTGTCTCCTCACAGAAAGAATGTTGTCAGCAGAAATGGCTTCCTCAACTCTGATGGAGAACCTACCTGGGAAGGGTAGGTGGTCAGGCAGCCTTTCTTTCACAACCGTGGAACTGCCTCCAGATTCTTCTTTGCAACTTTGAGCATGCTGTATTGGTGGTTGTTTTCATTGCAGATACAGTAGGTGTGACTGGCTGGCTTGGTTCAATACTGTTTGACGTGCTGGAGTGAACGATTATTGGACTTGGTGTACATTGAGGAAGACTTGGCTGAACGTTGCTTGCTTTAATACTGTTTGGTGTGCTGGACAGGACAGATTTTGGGCTTGGTGTGCAAGCTGGAGGGATTGATAAGGGAGTATTGAAGGGCTTGGTGGAAAACTATGCTAAGTGGATTTTTGGGTGATCTTTTTTATTTAGCTCAAAAATTGCTGGTTTTTCCCATACAGGGTTTTTTTTATGTGGTTAACGTTGCCCTGTATTTTTCCCACTGCTTTGCACTTAGTCTTCGAGAAAACATGGGCCAAAAAATGCGTTCACCCAAAAATCCACTTAGCATAGTTTTGCACCAAGCCCTTCATAAGTCTGCCTTATTAACATTCATGAGGCAATGCCCAAGGGTATTCTTTGTTTGAAACTAAGCGCCAAATGCTTGTGAGTGAAGAGTAAAACATGGGCGAAAAACACATTCAACAAGTCACTTAACACAGTTTTTCCCCTGAGCCCTTCCTGATTTGAAAACTGAGCACTGAATTCTTGTAACTGACTTAAGACAACACGAATTGTCTCTACTCAATTAGACGTAATGTGCCATGTGTATTTTCAACTCATAAACAGAACACAAGTTGCCCATCTGACTTGGAAATAGTGCATATTATGCCGGGTCGATTTGCTTAAATGCAGTGCTTACTACACGTGTTTTGCTTAATTCATAGCGCTGAAAAAGCTTGCTTGGCTCAAAAACAGTGCACAACATTTTTGGTTGACTTAAAACCATCAGAACACAGCAGCCTCAGTTAACCTTTAGTCAGCGCGCGAAGATTTGAAAACTTAGGGTTAGTAACAGGGTTATTGTTAGGGGTAGATGTAGCATTAGGGTGTACAAGTCAGCTGTTTCCCGTTGTTTTTTTTCTGATAAACAGAACTTTCAGTAAACGTTGTGCGTGGGCTGGGCCCTTGAATGATATTAAAAGCAAAGTAAATGATGACAGTGAAAGAATTTGGACAAAACACTTAACTTGTTTCTGCAAAACTTAAAACATTAGCATAACCGAAGAAAAGAGAAACGTGTTCGATTTCTTCCAAAAGCGTTAGTGGACTTGCAGGTCTCAAGACTTTATGATGTCTTTTAACCACCAGGCGAGCAGCAAACATAACGTGATTAACTCAAACTATCCATCGAGACCTCAACCGCGTAAGTTTCGTCTAATTAAATCGATGTTTCAACAACCCCAAACTTATAGTCTAGGTCACACTATGAAACAATAAGTCCTTGTCAATCATTTCATGTGCAGTTTCAGTTTTACTCTTTAGTCATGAGCATTTGGCGCTTATTTTCCAAACAAAGAATACCCTTGAGCATTGCTCCATGAATGTTAATAAGGCAGACTTATGAAGGGCTTTGTGGAAAACTATGCTAAGTGGATTTTTGTGTGATTCTTTTGTATTTTGCTCAAAAATTGCTGGGTTTTTTGCATACAGGTTTATTAACATTGCCCTGCATTTTTTTCCGTTTCTTTGCGCTTAGTCTTCGCGAAAAGACGGGACAAAAAACGCGTTCACCCAAAAATCCAGTTAGCATAGTTTTCCACCAAGCCCTTTAATTATTTTGTTATCTAAAAATGAGACATTTTGTTATGCACTCTACTTTTGAGTAGTATTGAATGAAATGAAGAAGCTTGCAAAGAATAGTTCTGATGACTTTTTTAGCCCTGAAGGATCGCATTGTCTCATTGAGTAATTAATTATTTGTCCAGTTTCGAGCAGAAGAATTTGAGGCAAGAAACCTGACAGATCACTTGCGAATCTGTGAAATGGTTGAGAATCCAGACAATGCTCCTCATGTTCGTGATGCACTTTCCACCACGTATGGAGTTAATGGGCTCATCGTGATGAACAGAGTTGCCAGCTTTGATGTATGCCAGTGTTTTTCTGAAGACATCATGCACATTCTATTTGAGGGAGTTGTGCCTTATGAGACCAAACGGTTTTTGAAGGTGCTCATTGATGAAAAACGAGGCCTGACTCTTAAAGCGCTAAACCACCGACTGGAAAGTTTCGACTATGGCTACATACATAGCAAAGACAAACCAATGCCACTTGCCAGGGAGACACTGAATGCTTTGGAGGATGCTAAACTAAAACAGAGTGGTTAGTTTCATTTTAACTAAAGGTGATTCCTTACAACTGCATTATGCATTCTTAGTGCACACAATTTCTTGCAACACAAACATGGATTTGGTGGATTTTCTTTGACTATAAGCTCAGTCAATTGACAAATAGTTGTTTTCTCCTGAACGAGCACCGTGACCTATCTTTTTTATCACATTACTTTAGCTTAGAAAGAAGAAGAAGTGTTTTGTATACATGTAATGTACATGTAGTACCAAGTTGTAGTTTGTGCACGCCAAACTTGCAGTAACAGTATTTCATTGTAATCAATGGTCTGCTTTTTCAATGTTACAGCATCCCAAACATGGTGTCTTTTTCGCTTTCTCCCCATAATAATTGGCGACAAAGTTGATATGGATATGGAAGAGTGCCATTGCCTCCTGAAACTTTGGAATATTGTCCAAATCTGCACTGCTCCAGCCATCCAGAAAGATGACATTCCCTACTTGCGGGTTCTCGGTGAGGAACACCATACTCTCTTCAAAAGACTCTACCCTGGTGCCTCAATCATTCCCAAGATGCACTATACCATCCACATTCCAGATGACATAGCCAGGTGATTATGAATTGTTTTCCTTTTAAAACCTAATGGTTGGAACCTCAACTTTTTAGACACAAATGTTCATTTTGAGTGTTGTGCAAAATAAATTACAGCTGCCATTTTTAACTGTAGATTTGGACCGGCACGGAACATTTGGACAATGCGATTTGAGGCCAAGCACATTTTCTTCAAGAGAGTGGTTTCTAAGAATTTTAAAAACATTCCAAGAACCCTGTCATTTCGGCATCAAAGGTAAATGAATGCATTCGTTCTAAATCAAAATTTTACTGAGCCTGGTTCTATGCTTTATGTATGTATGTATGTATGTATGTATGTATGTATGTATGTATGTATGTATGTATGTATGTATGTATGTATGGATTGTGCATTACTTAAATTGTTATAATAACAATGTCAAATTAATCATTACAGGTCACTAAAATTTTTAAAGTGTAAATTTGCCATATTGTAAATTTTGCAGGTGATAATACATTCTTGTGACAAGGGTGGGAGAACTTCGACAGCTTGAAATTTGAATTACTATATATTAAGACGTTCTGGTTTTTGAGTGTTGCATTCAGAAACATGTGATGGAATCTTCTGACGTCAAATGGACAAACAAGCTCCAAATATCTTTATGCAGGAGATACTGTTGGTCCAGGTAAGCAAATTTTGTTATTTTTTAATTCCATTATTTCAGTCAGATCTCAGAGGGTTAAATGTTCACTGTGTACCCTTAGGTTTCTATGGCACTGATCTGAGACAGCACCCGCAGGCTCAGCTTATTAGTGATGTTGCTGGTTTGGATGATATTCCTGAGAGATTTGTGGGGTGGGAAGCAGGTAAGTTTCATTTGCACTTGCCATAAATTTTATTAATACTTCTTACTTCTATACATGTATTTGGTTCCAAAATAACACTTAATTTACACTACCTGAACTGATATTGTGTCTGATCTTAATAATTATTATCTTTTATTTTTAAGGGTTAAGCGCGTTGGTATTCATGGAATTGAATACAGACCTAGATGTGTCTTGAAGCTGCACGAAATAGACGACTTGGAAAATGACTATCCTGTCTATGGACAAGTAGATGAGATTATTGTTTGAGAAGGCGAGAAATTTTTCATTTTAACTGAATTTGAAACTCTTTGCTTTCACAAACACTTCATGGCATATGAAGTTGAGAGGAGTAATAACAAAGCATTTGTTTTGCGCCATGATTTACCATGGCATGGAGTGTTGCATGTTGTTCAGGAAAATGGCAAGAAATTCATTGTTGAGAAGGACACATCTGGTATTGAAGACAAAATTTAAAGATATCGAGTCCAAACATTTTTCTTGATCGAGTTGAGTCTCTCGTGTCTCTTTCCTCGATTTTGCTTTCTGAAGATTTGAAAGTTACATGTAGTATTATGGCAGACCTTTTTCATTAAAAAAAAATTCACTTAAAGTAAAAAGTTGTATTGTAAAATATAGAGAACATTTAATTATGACTACAATAATGATGACGTGTTGATTCCATAGTATAATTGTGAAATGTATCAGTAACAACACTAGGCTTAACAACTGAAAATAGGGCCCCTATTGGTCCATGCATGTGTTCTGCTGGTGGAGAGGGTAACATAAGGCAAAGGTGTTGATGAATAACAATTGTGTGCAAAGGCCAAGATTATTTGACAGTATCTTGTGTACAGGTTGGGAAACAAGGGGAGGTTGGAAATTTAGGTGATTTAGGAAGACTTGTTAAGGCACACCTGAAATTGTGTTAGGTTCACTCCTGAGAAAACAACATTGCAAATGTTGAATTTATTATGCACTAAAATAACCGAGGTGAGTTGCCATTAAAGGTGTGTTATGATAGCTCTGGCAGATTTCTACAGTTGAAGAACATTTGCATCTCATTAATTTATGGTGTGTTCAAACTGATCTTAAGGTGTGTTATTAATAAACACAAAGGTGTGTAATTATTACAGACCCTCTGTGTTTCCTTACACGCATTGGTGTGTTTTCTTAAACCGTGAAATAGAACAGTGAAAAGGTGTGTCACACACTACACACCGCTGAAGTCCTGAAATGTTTTCAGGCTTCTTTTCGCAATTGCATAAATTGCCTTCACAACTGTGAGGATCGTTCTTCATTTGATTTCATTTCCGCAGTTCATATATGATTCATTTCATATATCATGTAATTGACTTAACAGCCTTTTTAGCGCGGGAAGTTTGCCACGGTTGACATTCGGCAGCAGAACATGGCAAAATGCAAGCAGCGAAAACTGATTACTGTCGGTGTTGCAAAAAAAGATTTTAGGGAAACATTGCATTGGCCTTTTTGCAGAGAAAGATACTTCATTTTCTTCCTTCTCACCTCTTAAGCCAGCACAGCCGGCTATTCCTCGTTTCGAAAAGGTCTATGCAAGTACGTGGGCAAGAACCGAAATAAACTATGCCTCACGAGGAAATATAACACGTCCATGTATTCCCCGTTTTCAAAAGCGTGTGAACAAAGAGCGCGTTTCAACTAGTAATCTACACACTTAACGAGGCCAAGCTTTGCAATCTTGCTGAAAAATATTACGCTTTGACTATACATATGATCATTACCCGTTTTCTAAAGCGTGTGTACAAAGAGCGCGTTTCAACTAGTAATCAACAAACTTAACAAGGCGAAGCTTTGCAACTGCTGAAGAATTAGCGGAGCTCTGGCTGCCCGATGGGCCGCCAAGCGGAGCACCATACCTATAGAAACCCGTCAACTGCTTTTCTCATGGTAATCTTGGCTAGCGGTATTGATCGTGGGCGCGTACGCACGACGACGACGGAGTCGCCCAATAATTAATAATATCCTAATAATAATCATAATAATCCAACATGGTGGCTATACTCCACCTGGCCAACCTGACTGCCCTGACAAGCTAATTTACAGCGTACGTCTTTGATAATGGACATTCCTCTTATAGCCAACTGACACCTTTCAAAACAAGGTATCCGCTGACCAGTGTCACGTGACCATATCGCGGGCTCAAGTTAAGAACTCATCGAGGCCAGCTGTTTTTTTAAGTTGACTGCTGACCAGGTATTTGCTTTCGATTGGATCGCAGGCTCAAGCCAGGTGTGGGACACCCAAACCAAATCGAGGCTTTTAAATTTTTCGCGCGCTTTCTGCGGCACGTAATTTCACATTCAGTTGGTTTCTTCATTTTGAGCAAAACAACTTCATCTTCTTCGATGGAAGTTTGTCTTTAAATTCGCGTAAAAAGCAGAAAAATCAAAAACTTGTGAAAAGATACTCAAGAAGGTGAATTTTTAAGTGATGAAAAGAAGGGCGAAAGATTTTTCTCAGGAAAAGCTTCAAACTTGGATCGATTGTGCGGTTGAAAACAGTATAATTCAACGCTTCAAGGGCTTTCACTTTACCGCGGCATCTTGCATCTCACCAAGAAAGGTCATTTAACAGTTCACGGTATTAATGGGAGGAACGAGTAGCTTAAACTCTGTGGAAGAAACGCTTTCTTTGAACAGACCGTTTGCTATTTTTGCGGATGCTTATTTTTGCTTTACTGAAGCTTACGTATTTTCAAGTGGTAGAAACTTCTACAACACAGCGCAGGAGAGTGAGGTAAATTAAATAAATAGAAGCTTAACATTTGGTTTAATCGTTGTTACTTTCAGAAATGAAACTTGTATTTTTCTCTCGAATGGATATAAATAACAATTGTCTCTACTCGTTTTGAACGCAAAGAAGTAGTTGAATTGTTTGTTTGTTTTGTTACATTGTTTTCTTTGCAAGCGAACGAGTGTTTTTACTTGGCTTGGCTGACAGTTTTTCGAACTTGGTGCCTCAACAGCGTTAAGAAACTTTTGCCCTTATCTTATTAACACGTAATCGCAATGAGTCCTTGTAAAATTAAGGATTAAAGGCGGAAACTCAAGCTCGAGTGAAAAAAAAAAGTCGATCAAATGCATGTGCATGTGCACGTCTCAAAATCTGAAATAAAGTTTCAAAATGCTGTCAAAAATGTCAAAAACCAGAGCGCTTCACTCGTCATTTGAAAAACCTTTTAGAGATCTTCGTCGAAAGCGGCCTGTAAACAACAATTAAGTTTCGCCGTCTATAAACACGTCGTCTTAATTTGTTTGAACCGGTAAGAATCAGCGTTTTGATGTTAACAGCGAAATGGGTTGACTGGCTGGCTGGGTTTGATAAATTTTATTGTGGACGGGTCTGCGAGATAAATGCTCGTGTGGTTTGGCAAGCGCTTTCTTCGTTAACTGGATGATGTTTTGCCACTGAGAATCATTAATTGAAGAAGGTTCTTCGGAAGACATGGGAAGTAACAGTAAAACTATCAACGCACTTTAGTGCTTTGTGTAAGCCAAGGAAAGATTTTGTGGGAAATGGCTCCATTATTCAGCTCTGTCGCGTTTCGAGTGATTGCTGCCTCAGTGATTCCTGTTCACTGCTCTTAACGATCAGGTGTGGACGTCTTTTTTGTCTTTTCTACGGACATTTATGTCTAAATTTAAAGATATTTTTGTTACTTGTCTAATTTCTCCACCTTTCTCCAATAATCTTCGAAGAAATATTATTCGTATTGTGCTTTGTTTTCTTGTAATATGTTTGTTGTTCTGTTGTATCTGAACCGCGGTCAATTCTTGTTGACTGCTGTAGACGATCAGTTTGTACCCTTTATTTTCTTTTCTAGGGGCATTTATGTCAAAAGAAATACCGATTTTTCTAACTCAATCAGTACAAGCTATTTTCATTACTAGCTAGTCTTGTTTAATTTCTCTACCTTCTCCTTCTTCGAGCAAACACTCGCATCGTACTTTGTTCCCTTGTATAGTTTTCTTTATCCGCTTTTGAATTCCTTACGCTTTCATCTGAAAGTAGACTCAAGAATGTCTATCTTTTTTTTTTTTTTTTTTTTTTTTGCAAACGTTTGCTATCGAAAACCCTTTGTTTTCCCAGCTGCTGCTCAATTGTTTTGAACACAAATTAAGCTGGCCCAAATAAAGCCATGCGAAGTTGCTCGGTGAGATTGTGCAGCCTGGCCTGGCTAAATATATATATATAGCCTTCAGCTTTTCTTTTTTTAATCGCCACATAACAGACTGGAATGGTGTTCCATCGAACATCATGCATGCACCTTCTTTAAGCAGTTTTAAGTCCTATCTATTACATTATTTGTGTCAATTTTATATCAGATGTAGTTTGTGACTGACAAGTATGTAATTTAATTAGTTTAGCTTTGGATTGTATTTAAATTTTACTTCTTAACTTTTAGTGTCAATCTCAAATCAGGGGTGACTTGTAAGAGACAAGTATTCGATATAATTTGATTAAATTTCACCTCTTAGTTTTTAGAATGTGTAATATTAGATAATATTCTTTGTATGGGAATTTAGTTGTTGTTGTTGGAATTTAGTTATTGTAGTATTCGATTTACTTCTTAACTTTTAGTGTCAATCTCAAATCAGTATTCGATTTAATTTGATTAAATTGCACCTCTTAATAATAATAATAACAATAATAATAATAATAATAATAATAATAATATAATGATAAAGGTTTATTAGCATTCCAAAAATGAATTGGCTCTTCTATGCTAAAAAAAAATCCTATTCTACTCTAATACACAAAAACATGGTATAATATAATTTACATTCTAAATTTAAGAATTAAAATATAAACGAGCTAAAATGTAAATGTAATGAAATTCATGTAACTTCTAATCTCTTTCGAGCATTATTGACAAGATATGATATCAAATTTCTTTTAAAAGATCGAAAGTCAGTACAGTTCCGCAAGTAACTTGGTAGTGCGTTGAACATGGCTGCTGAGCTGTCTTCAAAGGTGCCACTTGCGATAGGCACCTTTAATTTGACTTCGCAGGACGAGCGTAGGTCTCTTGCTGGTATGTGTTGTTCGAGTTTCAAATACTGTGGCCAATAGTCGAAATATAGTGCTTTGAATACGCACTGTAGTAACTGATAACTTCTACGCTCTATTAGCGGCAACCAACCCAGCTGCAGGCAGTCAGCTTCTCCCGCATAGCGACCTAAGACATATCCCGCCATACATTTTGGACTCTTTGTAAGCGCTTCTGCTGACACAATGGCAGTGGATAGAACACTGTACTAGCATAATCTAACTTAGATAGGATCAAACTCTCTACTAACTGCTTTTTCACACGGAACGGTGCTAGGTTACGTAACTTCTTCAGCACGGCCAGCGCTCCATAGCAAGATGTTACTAGTTCATTAATATGAATATTCCACGTTAAGTGTTCGTGCATATGGACGCCTAGCAGTTTGGTGCTTGTCACACGTTCCAAGCTCTCTCAGTTACAAGAAATGTTAACTGACGTTGTCTGCAGACTATGCACGCGTGCCTCTTAGTTTTTAGAATGTGTAATATTAGATAATATTCTTTGTATGGGAATTTAGTTTCTCCCAATTATTCTCCAGTCATACACTATTTTTGTTTTCTATCAACTTAGTTGTATTCGCATGACAAAGTATTATTAAACTTAAAACTTAAAATTAAACTTAAAGTAAGCTCTTTCTCATCAATGTACACATCCTTTGGACTTCCTTCTCCTGCATACAGTCTTTCAGTTAATTTTATTAGTAGCTGGTCACACTAATCTTGTGGGATGTTTGAATGTGAGACTAGTCCTTATCTTTCTTGCAAAATAGAAAATCAAGTTAATTGACTAAGACGGATTTCCAGCACTTTTGCTTTGATGAATCATTACCTTAAATCCACATACTACATTGTTAGTGGTATGAACCAGATGCCCAAGTTGCTTGGTCTTGCACTTGGCTGGCCAGAAGAGCAGCTGGATTTCTTTTTGAAAACACTGTAGGTGCATTGATTGATGAGCTTAATGTTAGCAAGCAGTTTTTTTGTGATAGTAAGGTCAAGAAGTAATTGATCAAAGAAATATCTTGGTCTTAATTCATATCATCTAAATATTTTATTGATTTCCATGTATCTTTTGAGGCATACATATATCCATACAGGCATACATATATACATATATCCAGAGGATACACAATTTCTGATTTCCGACTGTCTCATGGGAGGCTATGGATAATTGAAATTGCATTCATTATGAAGTGATGATCTTAATCACTATATATCTGAATTGTGATAACGATTCAAAGGAGCAATAACCATGGAGGCTTCTCCACCAATTTCTAGTGGCTCTAAACCATAACTAAGTAGCCTACAGTTGAACGGGAAAACAGACCTGTCCTTAGGTATTGCTCTAAGATGTTAAGAAATGTTTTGTTTTAAAAATTTATAGATGCAGACTAGAGTTGCAGGTTCTTTTTTACACAAGGTATTAAAACCTAAGTCAATATTTTTATTTTGCTTTTTTAACATCTCCAAACTCAATTTGCAAAGGAATTTTTATTACCTTACTCAATAGAACACTTGTTTTTAGGAGGGGTGGGGGGTCCTAATCCATAAAAGGGGTTAATATCTGCTAGCAGTTCTGAACTAGGGTGTCCAAATCTGATCCACAAGCAGATCTGGGCTGGACAGTGCAAATCCTCGGGGGTCCAAATCCACTGTGCCACTGGCTCAGATCACCTTTCCATACTATTTTTCACAGCATTGGGTCTGTAGCTTGAGTGAGGTCAGATGGGTGATATGACAAGCAGACTATATGTAAATGCCAGTAGAAAAAGAATGCTTTTGGAGCTCCGCTTTTAGCCTTGGCTAAATATATATATATATATATATATATATATATATATATATATATATATATATATATATATATATATACATATATATATATATATTACGCTTTGACTATAAAATTAAGAAACACCCCACAAGGACCGTATGATCAATACCCGTTTTCTAAAGCTTTTGAACACGCTTTCAGAACGAGGAATGCCATGCCTTAAAGAGATAATCTTACGGTTGCAGATGAAAGCTTCGCCTTGTCAAGTTTGTAGATTACTATTTAAACCGTTTAAATAGTAATCTACAAACTTGACAAGGCGAAGCTTTCATCTGCAACCGTAAGATTATCTCTTTCAGGCATGGCATTCCTCGTTCTGAAAGCGTGTGGAAAATGCTAGTATTCATCGTTTGGAAAAGGTCTACAACAACTGAATTAAAATATGGCGCACGAAGATATAACACGTCCATGTATTCCCCGTTTTCTAAAGCGTGTGAACGCATTTTAACTAGTAATCTACACACTTGACATGGCGAATCTTTTGCAACTGCCAGAGAAATATTACGCTTGGACAAGAAAATAAACGGAACACAATGCTTAGTAGCCGGACATCAAATCTGGACTGGACTTTTTCTTTGAGAGGGGCAGGAATGATAATTGTGTATCTTCAAATTAAAAGAGCACATGCATTACCCGAATCTAAACAAATCCGTCAGGACTGTAACGCCCTTTAAGTAATGTTACTACTAGACATACCCAATTAACAAACGGGAAGCTAACAAAGCTACCTATATACCCGCCTCGTTCTATAAGCGACATCTTACAACCGATCTGCTAACAAGAACAATACCATAGTTTTAAGTTGAAACCATTATCAACACTAGCGTCTTTGAATAGAAAATAAACAGAACACAATGCTTAGTAGCCGGACATCAAATCTGGACTGGACTCTTTCTATGAGAGGGGCAGTAATGATAATTGTGTATCTTCAGTTGCATTTTTAAATTAAAAGAGCACATGCATTACCCGAATCTAAACAAATCCGTCAGGATTGTAACGCCCTTTAAGTAATTTTACTACTACACATACCCAATTAACAAACAGGAAGCTAACAAAGCTACCTATATACCCGCCTCGTTCTATAAGCGACATGGTACAACCGATCTGCTAACAAGAACAATACCATAGTTTTAAGTTGAAACCATTATCAACACTAGCGTCTTTGCAATACCTGAATTTAACAAAAATTGTGGCCATACATAACATCAGGAATGGAACGAAGAATTTTGATATTTAAAAAGATATGCAACGGGTCAAATTTGATTTTTCCTAGCTGATTATTAATTTCCTTGTCTTCTAGGATTAAATAATTACAAAATCTTAACCTAAGTCAAATTTGGTCTGTAACAAAGATTCCTTTGGGGGGGGGGGGGGGGCTTTATATGTACAGACAGCTGTTTGCAAGTTCTAACTAACAGCAAAAAATGTTAATAAACGATTCCCCAAGTGGCACTTACTTTCCTTAAGTAAGCCATTGTCAGAGAACTTATTTCATTTGTTTTGTATAGGTAATCACATGATTTTTCTCGTGCAATTTGGAATAAATAAGCACGAGTACATTTTTTCAAAGACTCACAAATTTGTGGTCTTTGAAAAAATTTACAAGTGCTTATTTATTCCAAATTGCACGAGAAAAATCATGTGATTACTTATTAATAATATACATGAAAAAATTGCGAGATAGCTTCTTAACTTTGAAGAAGCAACGCAACGAAGCTATAAATGTGAATCAAAACAACAGTTTTCTCAACGTTTTTAAAGCGTTTTTAGCTGTAAAAACTGGCTAAACAATTACAGGCTATAGCTATAAGGCTACTTTGTTTGCTAAGTGTCTATCAAGCGCTGTAATTATTACCCTCAGGCTTTCTAGTTCGTTATCTTCGCCTTGTTTGTCCTTGTTTGTTTATTAATCTCGGCCTCACTCCAGTGTAGTGTTGAATTCAACGGACTCGTAATTCCAATTACGTCGGTAATTCCCTTCTCTGGACACCACTGTTTCCAAACAGACAGCTAAAATACAGTGCTTTTCGCAGCCGTTTCTCCTTTTTAGAGCTGTTTTGCAGCTTCTCTGCTGTTATTGCGGTCACGAAGAAAGAAAACCTGCTCAAAAAGCCAGCCATTGTTTTCGCTCGCAGAGTCGCTTGCAGCTCTTCAGACTTTGCGTCATTCAAATGCTGCGTTTGATTGGCTCAATTTCAGTTCCTTTGTTAATTAACCAATCAGAATCGTCTGTTGCTTACCACTTTTTTGCACTGAATTACCTTTTTTCTGCATCGTGTTTCCTAAAAACTGCATTTCTCTTAGCCAATCAGAATCGAGAAATTTTGTCATGTATATTAATTAATTTAGGACTTGCAATTCTTATGCCTTAGTCCATATTGTTACCTTAAATTTCTGTAAATTAATTGCTATCATATGGTAAAACCACCACAAGAAATATTTCTCTTTATTTAATCTACCATTTTTCAGGTAACAAAACATTATAAATATCACATCAGAAACAAAGAAATTGTCTCTGAGGAAAAGAACAAAATCAATGTAGTGTACTAGACACATTATACTTGAGTGTCATAGAGCGGGTTTCAATTGAGTGTCGAAAGTAATTATGGTTTTCCTTTGGTTTTACATTGCTTCGCCCTGTGATTGGCCAGGAAAACTCACGCCACTTTCTCAACCAATGAGAAGCAAAACCAAAACCAATTGTGATTCCCACATGCGTATTTTCCCGCTAATTGCTTGACCAATCACAATGGTGTACATACACTACCATACACAAGAACAAAAAAAAATAAAATAAAATAAATATTGAACCAAGCATAAATTTGAACTACAACATATAGACTAGTACTTATTTTTCCATTTTCTTATTCCCTAGTTCACACAAATTTAATACATAAAGAAGAATCAATCTTGATTCATGTGCCTCATTATTCGCCCATATTTTGTAAGCCGGCAAAAGTCTGTTCACACACTTCAGTTTTCACCTATAAAGAAAAGTTGAATCATTGTATTATTGTTCATCAGTGTCATTGTCTCAATTTTGACTGGTTAAAAACACACAGCTAATTAGTGCTGACATTGTTTTCTTCCATCATACCTACATGCAATAGGTGTTATACATGCAGAAGTGATGCCATTTTGCACACAATTGTTTTACACATGCAAGCAACACGTTTGTTTTGCTTAAGAAAGTCTGAAATTGACCTGCAGAAATTACTGAACTCGGTTTTTGCTTGATAGTGAGAATTAACATGGCCTTGGCTTGTGTTATCTAACACAAACTTGGCCATGATGATTCGTGCTATAAAAACCAACCACGTCCAATAATTGTTAATTATTGCCATTTCTGTAACTGGTAGACTCCAAACAATATTATAATGACACTAACTTAAATATCTTTTCAACACTCTTTAAATAAACACCACTGTAATGCCCAATTCCTAAATTACCATCTGCTGTGTAATATAATTGTAGTTTGCCTTTATCAGTGTCTTTTGAAAGATGATTTAATTTCAGACACATTTCCAACCATCAAAAATTCTCTACAAGTTGCTGTTTTGAATTCATTGAAGTCCTTCATTCGCATATCATGAATTGAGCTAACTGGTTTCTAAATTGGCACACTGTATCTCGCACGTTTATACACAAATGAGTCACAATTTTTGGAGCAATTTCAGAATACCTGGCCACTTCATTTACATATTTCAAGCACCGCTCTAGCTATCACTTGAAATGCAAAGCTAAATACATACATTTATTTGATAAAGCACGTGAATAAAATAGGCAACTATAGAGCTGATGTGGACCTGCTATCTACCTAAGACAGGGCCCGTGCAGCAACTTTGCAAGTGGGGGAGCTCACTTCGAACGCACTTTAAAACACCGCTTTTTTGTTGCTGAAAGTATATAAGTCCACCACACCATGTCAATTTTAAATGGATTTCCAGCCATTTCAGAGGACTTTAATTTAAAAATTTTCCAGGGGAGCATGCCACCGAATTCCCCCTGCTTGACTCACACTAACGCGTTCGAAGTGAGCTCCCCCACCCCCCACCCCCCCCCCCCCCCCCCCCCCAGTTGCAAACTTGCTGCGCGGGGCCTGATATTAAACTGCAAAAGAGGTTCTTTTCGTTGGTTAAAACATTCAGGAAACCTCCAACATATCGCATTCAATGACAAATTTAATGTAAAAATTTTTTACCTCACGCCCAAAAGAAAATAAATACTGTAATAGTCTTCTTCGCAGCTTCTGCATCCACATGAAGTGAAGTTTTTACAACTTCAGTGATGCGAGTGGACTTGAACGAGGAAAACATTCAGCACCAGTCTCCCTCTAAAGTATGTTGACGCCTTGCTAAATCGAATGTTTTAGTTCCTTCGCAAATGACGATGATAATCTTTTAGTCTTCACTAACAAAGATAAATTACCTGTATTAAAAGGTTACATTTGAATATGTCAGTTCCACTACAGTCCAAAATTCGCTGTGCCTGCATCAGATGTGGTTATTTACATCGATCAATTGACAAATGCAAGACATGTCTTTGACCTGCTTTCACTGTACCAAACTTCAGTGTGCAAACTTAAGCGATAAGACGGTCTTGCGTCCACGGTAACCACAACAACACCTGGATTTGTGGGTATACCGAAATTCATTTATTTATTACATTGCATTTTATTATTGCCTTTTTGCTATTCTCATTCAAATGAGTAACTATTTTTCATCAAGAGTTACATTTGTTATTAACTAAACTACTTTAGTATAAATCTACTACTTTCTATAACAAATATAGTTCTCTGTTTCGCCATGCTACTCGCTATCTATTCTGTAATAGGTTGTGAGCAACCACTTCTTCCAGGTTTTGAGGTGCCTGCTAAGAGGATTTAGATTATTTACTACTAGTTTTGAACGACTGGTAGATCTATGCCAAAACAATTTTCTCTCCATGCTTGATAGATGATTCACTGTGCCCTCGTCATCCATCACGCAAAAGATAATTTACTTGTTTTGTTTTGAGCCACTAGTAGATTTATTCTAAAACAATTTTTTGCTCTCCATGTGTGATAGATGATTGAAGCTGCACCCTCATCACTTATCACACAAAAGAAATCTCAAGCTCATAATGTAATAATTATTGTAAATAACTGAAATACCAAATGGGCTCTTAGACTGTGGGTCCCTTAAAACCACCTCTTCCCCTGCTTGTAACTGACTTGACGAAATTTACCAGTTTTCTTATTTTCGCAGTTTTCATTGAGGCCCTCTCAACCACCTCTTCTACAGCTTTACACTGACTCGACGAATTTTCCAATTTTTCGCAAAATTCGCAATTTTCGCAGTTTTCGTAAAAATTGCAGTATTCATTGGGGCCCTCTCAACCTCCTCATTTACTACTTTTCACTGACTCGACCAATTTTTGTAACTTTCGCCAAAATCGTTTTCGTTAAATTCGTTGTTTTCGTCAGTTTCGTCAGCCCCCTTATGCCTCTTCACTCACATTTTCTTCTAACATACCAAATTTTTGTAATTTTTGTCAAAATCGTTGTTTTCGTCAGCCCCCTTGTGCCCTCTCACTCACACTTTCTTCTAAGCTAGCGAATTTTTGTAACTTTCACCCAAATCGTCATTTTCCTCAAATTCGTTGTTTTTGTCGGTTTCGTCAGCCCCCTTCTGCCTCTTCACTCACACTTTCTTCTAACATAGCAAATTTTTGTAATTTTTGCCAAAATCAACTTTTCCGTCAAATTCGTTGTTTTCGTTGTTTTCGTCAGCCTCTTTGTGCCTCTTCACTCACACTTTCTTCTAACTTAGCAAATTTCTGTAATTTTTGCCAAAGTCGTCGTTTTCGTCAAATTCGTCGTTTTCGTCAGCCCCCGTGTGCCCTCTCACTGATACCTATTCTAACGTAGCGAATTTTTGTAATTTTCGCCAAAATTGGCTTTTCCGTCAAATTCGTTGTTTTTGTCGTTTTCGTCAGCCCCCTTGTGCCTCTTACTTACACTTTCTTCTAACAAAGCAAATTTTTGTAATTTTTGTAATTTTCGCATTTGCGTCCAATCCTGGACATATATCGAAAATTAAGTCCATTATCCCAGAGTCTCTCAGGGCGTCCACTGCTTTGGGACTGTGGGACAAAACACGTACAAATACTACACATCCAACTACTTGCAGCCGCAGGATTCGCAGGTTTGCAGTCTGGCATGGATAAACTGAGCTACGAATTTAAATCAGACATAGAAAAAATTGAGCGTGAGGTTAAAGAAATTCCCCTGGGTCTGAACTCAATTCAAGGAGATGTTGAATTACTAAAGAAAAAGACAGAGAAGGATCTCAAAGAAACGAGTACCGAAATGGCCGCCTTACGAGGTAGAATTGAAAGATTGGAGCAACGACTCAACACAGAAATCGAAAACAAATTTCAACAATACACCCGAAGAGAAAATTTACGTTTCAACAATATCATCGAAACGGATGAAGAAGACTGCCAAGCGTTTGTGCATGACATTATTAATAAGGATTTGGGAATTGATATCGGTGGTATTCGCTTTCATGCTGTGCATAGAGTGAGACAGAAACTGGAATGAAGATGTCGGCCGATTATTGCAAGATTTTTAAGTCGCGAAGATCGGGATGAGGTCTGGGAGAAACATAGGCAAGGTAAAACATTCTGTTGATCATACGGGCGCATACATAACGGAAGATTTTGCTTAAGGGATATTCAGGAAGAACGAAAAACTCTTATTAAGGTAATGATAAAGGCAAGAAACGAGCATGGATTAACCAACGCAAAAGTCATTGGAAGATTTTTATTTATAAATAACGAAAATGCAATTTTCAAAATCGTAGATGTTCCAGACTTTCTTAAAGTGCCCATAACCCCAAAATATTTTTTTCGCTTAAATAAACCTTTGCACCTATTCAAAACGCATTGCGCCCTTTTTAACCAAATCGTGACTTCTAGCTATCATATGCCCCACGACCGAGCTTGTAAGGGGCATGGGTATAGTCCTGGTTTTACGTCACAAACTGATTTACATTGCATTAAGTCTTTGTAAACATGCATGCAAATCAGTTTGTGACGTAAAATCAGGTCTAGACCCATGTCCCTTACTAGCTCGGTCGTGGGACAGATGATGTCCAGATTTCGTAGCTCTTACAGCCTGTGAAAGGTCAAGATTTGGTTCAAAAAAGGCGCTATGCGTTTTGAACAGGTTGAAAGGTTGTTTAAGCGAAAAAAATATTTTGGGGTTAGGGGCACTTTAAATAATGTTTTTTCTTATCTCCTTCATCGCTAATTTGCATCTTTTCGTCTTCTCAGTTTCCTTCTTTCGTGTTAAGAAAGGCTGTTAATGAACCCTTTTGATCGCTTTGTTAAATAGGCTGCTAAGAATCCGCTCTACAATGCCTTTTATTAGATGTGTTGATACTACGTGGTCTTTGTGTAGTTTTTACAATGGTTTTCACAACTTAGTTAACACCAATTTTTTTTTTCCTTTGTGCTACCAGTCTGGGATGGTTATCAAATTTGATAACCATCTTACGTCACAACATGGTGGCTGTTTCGGAAATCGAAGTTTTTCGTACCCCGTTTTCCGTTCCCCTCTCGGTATTGCTAGCCTTATATGTACCCATAATTCTATTGGGAATTGATGAGAAGGGTCTGTGCTTCGAGTGTACAAAAGATGGCGGATGTCATGGAATGATGGATGAGAAATTTTTGTCCGAACAGTGACAGGGCGGTTGGAATTACACGTTCAAATGAGGTATGTTTTTCTACTTTGCCTTTAAGTTGAGGTTAGTAAAATACTTTCGCTGCATTTAAAAAATTATGGAGCTAATCCTCAAGCTATTTTCTTTCAATGCAACTGTTATTCATCCGAATGCAAACTGCAAGGAAAACGTGCATGGGGTGGTCTTGATTTACGATTTTCTCGTATTCATGCAGTCTTATCATTGCACTCGGGATAAATGGTAGCTTATATTAAGCTTAAACTTAAGACTTATTAAACTTATTACTGCCTGAAGAGAACAATAATAACAACGCCAAACTAGTTCATTGTCAAACGACAGCGTGCTGACTATCATGATCATGCTCCGTTTTTGACTCGATTCTGTCGTTCCTTGTAACGATCCTTTTCAGTCATGATAAAACGCAGACTGCAGACTGCAGACCGCGCAGACTGTGCAGACTCTGGAGACTCTGCAGACCATGCAGAGTGGGAAATTTTTGGAATGCTTTTTTTAAAACTCTGATTTGCATTTGGTTGAGGTGTCTTACTTTTTTGTTACTCTTTTGGTGACATTGCAACGGTTTTCATTTTTTGGACACCACATAACGCAATTTTACAAGGTTCTTTCGAGCTAATGTTACTTCCAGCGCTTTCCATTCAACCAAAATTTTCGAGATTTCCGGTTAGAAATTGAAAAGGACGGCAAAGTTGAGGTAACAGTTTTCAGAAATTTAGGAATTACGTTTTGAATGCACCCTCTTTGATGGAATTTCCAGAATTATCGAAATTTTCGTGTTCCATTCGCGATAGATGTCGGTTTCAGTCTCCCTACCGAGCGTAAGCTCACGAGGACAAACAGAAAAACACAATAATAGTGGTCGAAGCAACTCCACCATGTCAATGCACGTGACCTCGAAGGTCGGACGCGTTCCATTCGACAAGCGAAAATTCCAAAAAGATGTACCGGTGATTTTTGTTTAATGGAAAGCGCCCCTAGTAACAATTTGGATGGAAATTAAAAACACAAACATTCGTCTCTCACGCGAAAACATTCTTTACGGTATCTGTTTGAACAGCTGAACGCATGGCAAGCGAACGGATAAGAAACGGCGGCTAGACAAGCCGTTCGAAATGAAGCGGTTGAACGGCTGAATTATGACACAGTTCCTTCACACGCGTCGCTTCGCCATGTTCATCAGATTGAGTCGGACCGCTCCGATTTGCAATCTGTGGGAAAAAATATATCACTCTTTCAAACCAACCGATTTTCCAACAAAAAGTGATTGACGACGGAAACTTTTGACAAAACTAAAGCTGCATTCACTGCACGAATTTACTAGCTATGTTATAAAATTGGTTTTCCTTTGCATTTTGAGGGGCCTCATTGTTCTCAGGAGGCCCCAAACCTGCTCTCTGCCCTACAAAATCATGCTGCAGTGACTGCTAAGCTTTCCAAGGAGCTTTGAAGCCCATAGAATTCCGGTTCCTTTTCATCCAACACCTTTTTAAGTTTTTCGCATCTCACCTCTTGGTTTATTCCCAAAGAAAATTGAGGGTGAGTTTCGTTTACTTCAACATCTTTCATATCCCAAAGGATCCTCTTGAATGATGGCATTTCCTCCGATAACAATAGCGTTTCTTTAGCCTCCTTCGCAGCCGTTGTTTGTGTCGGTCCTATTCTCCCTCCCCACTGGCGTCTTCTGAACCGTGCCGCGCACTCCATTCCCATTGTGTCTGAGTATCCAATCAGGAGGGAGAATAGAACTGACACAAACAACGGCCGCAAAGGAGGCTACGGGAACTTAGCTACCGAAATTTAAAAGTCATGATATGATTGGTCAGTTCCTGGAATGGAATGTTCGGTCCGGTTCAGCAGACGTTGGTGGGGAGGGAGAATAGGACCGACACAAACAACGGCTGCGAATGAGGCTAGCGTTTCTTATGCCACCGTTGAGGATGCTATTCACCTAATCAAGTATGCTGGCCAACAACATTGCTTTTTAGCAAAAACCGATATTAAGAATGTCTTTCGATTAATTCCTATTCGCGGCCCTGATAATCTTTTGGGTATTTGCTGACAAGGCCAATATTATTATGATATTTGCATGCCTATGGGCTACTCAAGTTCCTTTAAAACTTTTGAGATGTTTTCAATTGCGCTTGAATGGCTTGCCCAGAACAAATTACATATACCTAAAAGTTTGCATTTGCTAGATGACTTCTTAATTATTTCCCCTTTAGCCGAACTATGCAAAAAACAGCTGGACACCTTTTTGCTGCTATGTCGTATTCCCATGGTACCAGAGAATGCCGTTGGCCCATCGAAAATTATTGCATTCGCAGGTATTGAGCTTAACACAATTCTAATGGAAGCCCGCCTCCCTTAGGAGAAGATTGATAAATGTTGTGATCTTCTTTCTGCTATCCTTCAGCGGCGCAAAGTAACTCTGCGGGAGATTCAATCTTTGACGGGTTTACTTAATTTTGCTGGTGCAGTAGTTGTTCCGGGCCGTGCATTTCTACGAAGATTAACTGATTATATTTGAATACTGGTTTAAGATACGACTTTCTAAAGAAGTGAAAGATGATTTGTTAATTTGACAGTCGTCCCTCTCGGGTTTTAACGGAAGTTCGTTCCTTCTTTCGGATCAATGGAGCAATTATCACCAGCTTAATATGTGTACTGATGCCTCTGGTGCCTTGAGTTTTGGTGCTGTCTTCGACAAACATTAGTGTCATGGTCAATGGCCGGGTAGCTGGTGCCATCGCAGCATTGCCTTTTTGGAGCTTTACCCTATTGTTTTGAGTCTGCATTTGTGGGGTCATGAAATGCAAAATCAGGGTATTCATTTCTTTACTGATAATGAGGCATTGGTACATGTGATCAATAAGCAGTCATGTCGGGATAAGTTTGTACGCAAACTGGTGCTTGTTTGTTTGGCTAATAATATTTGTTTTAAAGCGATGATCTTTCTCAGTTGCAATTGCAGAAGTTCAAACAACTGGCACCTGCCTTCATGAATCCTCTCCCCACAGATATTTCTCTTCACCTCCAACCTCTCAGTTGGCATCAGTGACCTCCTATCTGGTGCGTTCCAGTCTGCAGCCTTCCTCCGTTCCCACTTATAGGCGTGCTTGGAGACTTTGGTTTTCCATTTACCCTTCTCGTCCCTCCTCATTTCCCAATCACTAATGGCTTTGTTTATAGCATATCTGTATAATTTCCACTATGTACCATCAACCGTGACCATATACATCTCTCATATGTTTCGCAAATTATCAAAGGTTATAGTGGGCTTCCGTTCAGATACTCGCCTCGCCATTTTGGACCGGATAATATCGTTAGCTACTTCTTTGCAAGGGTCTAACCACCAAATCTGTTGCTTTCAGGCTATGTGCTCTTTGACTTTTTATGCCTTTTAGAGAATAGGAGAAAAAACCGCTGAGCCCAAAAGCCGGGCAAACCCTCCCCTTCAACCACACCAGCTAACCAAATTAATGTCACCGTCTGCTTTTAAGATCACTTTTGCAGATTTTAAACACAACTATAATACACGCCCCTTTTCAGTGGTTATTTCCAGACAGCCCCATTCCTGTCCTGTTGATTTGTTGTCGCGTTTTTTTGACCTTGCGGGGCTCTAGCTGGGGACCATTTTTCAGTCATGAGATGGGTTGCCTGTTTCTAGGTTTGATTTTCTAATCAGCTTTCCAACGCCTGTCACCTGTGTGGTTTAGACCCTTCGTGTCTTCGTGTCGAAGAATTCATCTAGCCAAGGCGTCCCTTTATTATTTTTTCTTTTTAGGTAGTCAGTGAGGTAGGTCATGCTTGCATTGGCGGCTGTAATACCCAGTGGGCTCAGAGGATTAACTCACTTTGTCCTATACCCTGATTCAGTTTGCATGGGAGACTGTCTCAGGGTTCTTAGCATTTCCTTGTTTTTCGGTGGACATGCACCTCCAGTGCATTTGCTTTTGGCGTTTTCCTTGGCCCGCACCTTTATTGGGCAAACATATTATATCATACTGTATTCATGATTTGAGTGTTTCAATTAAAGCGGGTATGGACCTTTTGTCCATAGCCATATTACTCCAACTATTGTTTGATTTTGAAGATGCCCAGTAAACTGAGCTCAGGCAATGCAGCATTTATTAGGTTGGTTTTGTGGGGCAGGGAGAGAAAGGTATAAATAAAATATTATCATTCATGCTTTCTCTCTCTGGCTTTTGTTTATTATTACAATCGAGGAGAATTGGGTTATGGGGAGAAGACAATTGCCACTATAAAAAAAAAACCACCTAGGTTGTGTGGGGATCATGTGACCAAGCAGGCCATGTGCTTGCCACTGTTATCGATTGCCTGCGTGAAGACGTTGTATGTTTTATTTGAGGCGATGATTTTAGGCGGTGATTATAACCTTGTTTTAGATGTAGGTGTAGACAAAAAAGGTGGGAATCCCACTACCCGCAGAAAGTCCCTTGAAAGTGTCAGAAACTTTGCTACTAAACGTGATCTCTTTGATGCGTGGAGAGTCTTAAATCCGGATGACCGCTTATACACTTGGCGTCGAAAAAAGCCTGAAGTCTCTTGTCGGCTAGATTTTTTCCTTGAAAGCCAATTAACAAATGGTAAACGGATCGACGTGCACTATTGAGTTATGGATACACGCAGGAGGTTGCTAAGCACGAGAGAAGCGTAAGAGTCGCTCGAGGCGTAGCCGAGAGCGACTCTAGCTTCTTGAGTGCTTAGCATACCTCCCAAGTGCATCCATAACTCAATAGTGCACGCCGATCCGTTTACCATTTGTTTTATAACATACACTGTAACATAACATAAGCATCGTAGAGAAAGCAAAGTCCCATTTTATTGCACTAACTAACATGACCAAGAAAAAGAGGCGCGCGAAACTTCATTCACAGAAATTGCAACGGCTTAATACGTCGGTAGACACTACGACGATTGAAACGATACAAATTTCGTAAGATCTCGCCCCCAAAAAGCGAAATTTTAGTTTATAAACAGCGCACACGTCAACAGCGTTCACCCATGGGCAAATAGTAAATGGTTAATTGACCAATCAGAGCGCGCGCTTTTCTTTAGTTATGTTATAAAGTCTGATGTGTAATGTTGCGATTGCTAATATTTCTGCCGGCTACAAAACAGACCATTTAACAAATGGTAAACGGATCGTCGTGCACTATTGAGTTATGGTGCACGCGGGGGGTTGCTAAGCACGAGAGAAGCGTAAGAGTCGCTCGAGGCGTAGCCGAGAGCGACTCTAGCTTCTTGAGTGCTTAGCATACCTCCCAAGTGCATCCATAACTCAATAGTGCACGCCGATCCGTTTACCATTTGTTTTATAACATATCAAAAACATCGTACAGAAAGCAAAGTCTCATTTTATTGCACTAAGTAACATGACCAAGAAAAACAGGCGCGCGAAACTTCATTCACAGAAATTGCAACGGCTTAATACTTCGGTAGACACTATGACGATTGAAACGATACAAATTTCGTAAAATCTCGCCCAACAAAAGCGAAATTTTAGTTTATA
Source organism: Pachyseris speciosa (assembly GCA_016490735.1). Classification (NCBI taxonomy): domain Eukaryota; kingdom Metazoa; phylum Cnidaria; class Anthozoa; order Scleractinia; family Pachyseridae; genus Pachyseris; species Pachyseris speciosa. The sequence continues at coordinate 600,709 of JAEMWC010000300.1, forward strand.
AACAGCGCACACGTCAACAGCGTTCACCCATGGGCAAATAGTAAATGGTTAATTGACCAATCAGAGCGCGCGCTTTTTTTAGTTATGTTATAATCGTTAATAGATATCAATTGCGCTTCACACTCTAATTCAAGAGGTCCGGGTTTCTAGAAACTTAACAACTCCTTCCTGAATGAAATTGAGCCGGTATACAAATCAAATTCGAACTGTCAGTGAAGAAGCCTACAACCAATATGCGCATGATAAGGCTGTGAACAATGCTTTGTTGTGGGAGATGATTAAGCTTAAAATCGGAGAACATTCAATAAAATATGCCACCCAAAAAGCCAAATTATAAGATAACTAAAGAAAAGCGGGCGCTCTGATTGGTCAATTAACCATTTACTATTTGCCCATGGGTGAACGCTGCTGACGTGTGCGCTAATGTTTATAAACTTAAATTTCGCCAAGAACTGTTTCAAAACGAATAATGGCCGACCACCCAGGTACTGGAGAGGCGGAATTTTCGTCGCAGCTATTGGAAGAAGACGTAGAAATGCCATGCTTTGACTTGCTAGCGGACATTTTTCCGGAGCCACCGGCAAAGCGGTTTGCAAGCCTGTCCGAAAGCCAGCTGAACGAGCTGGTGAACGAAAGGCATTCAAAAAAGACGAAGGAAGTTAAAATAGCAAACAGAGGTCAATATTCTTTCTGGATTTGACAAAGAAACTGAAACGTAGTTATGAGATTTTTAAACCCATTGAAATACTTTCACAATCTACACTTAAGTGTTACGTAAACGGTAAACTAATTCAATGCTGCGCCTTGTAAACATTGTTTTTAAAGATAGCTGTCACATACCTGTTGCAGAAAGGTACTTAAAAGTACTTCCATCAATAAAAAACAGGCGAAAATATCAAGGAATTAAGTTGCTTAGAAGGATCACAGTTTTGATCACCTGTTTCTTTTTTGTCTGATTTCAGTTTGGTGTGCAGAAAAACAAATTCAAACTCCGCTCGAGGCAATGAAGATCGGACAGCTTGATCAAAATTTACGAAGATTTTATGCCGAAGCGAGAACAAAAAAGGGCGAAGAATATAGTAAATCAACACTGCTAGGATTTCGGCATTCGGTGGAAAGATATCTCAATGCCCCTCCATTCAACAGAGGCCTGCAAATTTCCTCTGACCCAAGATTTGCAAGGTCAAATCAAATGCTTGATGCTCAAATCGTAAATCTTAAACGAAGCGGCAAAGAAAATGTCACGCACAAACCTGTCATTGAAGAACAAGACCTGCACAAGCTAAAATCAAGTGGGGTTTTCTCTTTGTTGTCACCTCTGTCCTTGCTGAGGAACGTTTGGTTCCATGTTGTCCTTTTTTTCTGCAGGAGGGGCCGTGAAGGTCAAAGAAGCTTAACGACGACGAGCTTCAAATTTGAAACTGATGCAGCCGGGAGAAACTACACAACAATGGCCCACGATGAAGTGTCCAAAAATCATTCAGGTGGCTTAAAGGACATTGAGAGCCGAGAAAAAGAAGCCAGAATGTACGAAACCGAAGACCAAGATGACGGCTACACGGCCCTAAAACTATATCTTCAGAAAGTCAATCCACAGTGCACTGCCTTGTTTCAGTATCCGAAGAAAACATGCACAACTGAAGATGCCGTTTGGTACGAAGGGCGACCGCTTGGGATAAACAGTCTCGCCAAAATGATGAAAACTATTAGCGAAGAAGCTCGTTTGTCCAAAACGTACACAAACCATAGTGTTAGGGCTACTGCCATTACTCTCTGGTCCAATGCAGGGATATCAAACCGTCATATCATGGCAATTTCAGGACATCGCAGTGAGCAGTCCCTGGTGAGCTACAAGTCGCGGCCTTCAACCTCACAACTGCATGACTGCAGCCAAGTCTTGTCAACAGCACTTTCCCATCCTGCCAGTGAAGAGAGTCGTCTATCGGAAATTCCTCAGCAATCTCAACAGCTTCCCAAGTCAGTCCTGACAAAACATGTGCCTGCGAAACCGTTCTTTGGCGACTGCACTATTCAAAACGTGCAAATCGTTTTCAACAACTCTTCCTCTGGAATTCAGCCATTTTTTAAATGACGCTTGACAAATTTTCTGTTTGTAGTCGTTTTTGGAAGCCGTCTACAATCGGAGCAATTTAGTGGCTCATTGTTAGCATCATATAGCTTAGAAAGCGCTTTTTTGGGTGAGGTTTTATAAAATTTGTATCGTCATAGTGTCTACCGAAGCCGTTGCAATTTCTGTCATGAATGAACTTTCGCGCACTTGTTTTACTTGGTCATGTAAGACTACTTGAACATTTTAGTGCAATAAAATGAGACTTTGCTTTCTGTACGATGTTTTTGATATGTTATAAAACAAATGGTAAACGGATCGGCGTGCACTATTGAGTTATGGATGCACTTGGGAGGTATGCTAAGCACTCAAGAAGCTAGAGTCGCTCTCGGCTACGCCTCGAGCGACTCTTACGCTTCTCTCGTGCTTAGCAACCTCCTGCGTGCATCCATAACTCAATAGTGCACGCCGATCCGTTTACCATTTGTTAAATTTCACGCCGTGAATAACAACTCGAGAAGGAAATTAACACATTGCAACACTTTATTATTCTAACGAAATCAACACAACCGATAGAGCTGATGTATTTAATACTTTAGAAAACAAAACAAAGGAACTTCAAATAATTTTTGTACACAAGACGAAGGGTTCAATATTGAGGGTTAGATGTAGGTGCTTCAATGAGGGTGAAAAACACCCAAAGTACTTCCTAAATCTAGAAAAGAGACATTTCAAGCAAGCAACGACCTCTCAACTAAAACAAGCAAATGGAAGCTTTGTAACAATGGACAAGGAAATTCTAAATCATTGCGAAGCTTCTTATAGGACAAAACGTAGCTCCACTGGTGATAAGTATGATGATGACCTCTTCTTCGATTAATCTTCACATAAGAAATTAAGCCAGTTTGAACAGGGGCTCTGCGAGGACCCTTTGACGAAGGAGGAATGCCTAACACCAGGTTCCGATGGTTTACCGGTCCAGTTTTGCAAAGTTTTCTGGGACGACGTCTCTGATTTCCTTATTAACTCTTACAACTGTGCATACCTTTGCAGGCATGTTTCTGTTCCTCAAAAACGCGGAATTATCAAACATATCCCCAAAAATGACAGTGACCTTTATTTTGTTAAAAAGTATCTCTGTTAAACTGTGACTATAAAATAGCCTCAAAGGCTATCGCGGATCCTCTAAAACGTGTTCTTCCTAAGCTTATAAATCACGATCAGACTGGATTTCTTAAGGGCAGATTTATCGGGGAAAATGTTACACTTGTTGATGCTGTCATTACGTCGACAGCCGCCAAAAATATTCCGGGGCTACTTCTATTTCTTGATTTTGAAAAGGCTTTTGATACGGTGGAGTGGTCTTTCATTCAAAAACCTTTTGGTATTTTAATTTTCGCCCTACAATTATCAACTAGATTACTTTTCTATAACGAAACGGGAAGCTGTATTTTGAATAACGGATGGTCAAGTTATTTTTTCAGTTTGGGAGAGGGGTAAGGCAAGGCTGCCCTCTTTCGCCTTACTTATTTATTCTTTAGGTGGAAGTTCTTGCAGAAGGTCAACGGACGCGAAGTTATAATTAGTCAATACGGTGACGACACCACTCGTATTATAGATCAGTCAAGAAGGTCTCTTACTACCTCTTTGAAGGTATTGGATTTATTCAGCGAAATATCCGGACTGCACCTAAACCGCAAAACAAAAAAAAACAAAACAAAAAAAAACTGAAGCACTTTGGATTGGTGCTAACGCAGGTAGTGAGGAAAAGCTCTGCCCGAAATTGAGTTAAAATGGATGACGGACAAGGTTAAGACTTTAGGCTGACTCGGTACTTAAGATGAAAAGCGAATTATGATGACAAATTAACATAGCTAAAACTAGTCTGGGCTGCTGGGAACTGCGTCGACTAAGTCTATTGGGTAAAATAACACTTTTAAAAAGTGTAATTGTTTCGTTGTTTCGCAACTCGTCTACATTTTGTCGCCCCTGCCAACGGACCACGAAGCAGTTAAAGAAGTTCATAATCGTTTTTATAATTTTCTGTGGGGTGGTAGAGGTTACAAAATTAAGCGTGATTAGTGACTATGAACAGGGTGGACTATAATGACTGACGTCACTAGCTTTGTCAAAGCTTTAAATTCTAACTGGATTAAGAAACATCTAGCCAAAATAACCTTGCAAAATGGAAACTCTTCTTTGACTCGCATCTGCATGACTTTGGTGGCGCTACCATTTTTAAAGGTAATTTGAACAAGAAGGATCTGTTAACGGTCGGAATATCAGAAATAACCTTTGACAACCGCATGGCTGCCGTCAGCCAGCTTCGTTCACAGTCTATCTGGTTTTACTCCCTTATACGAATCGGAAATAAATCAAATTACTTTAAGCAGTGGGCTGCTCGCGGAATTCAAAATATTAGCGACCTAATGACTAATGAGTCCACTTTTCTGTCTTTCTCAAATTTCAAAGATCGTTATAAAATTAAGCCTTCCTTTTTGTCTTTCCTTGGTGTGATTTCAGCCATAAAGCATTTGTGGTACAATATCGTACAAGAGAGGCCTACTGAAGACTCTCACTACTAACTTTCGTCTAAAATTTCTTAATGCCAGCAGAGTTGTGTATTAAAAGCTAGTAGATAAAACGCGAAAGCAGGCCAAAAGAGTCAAATGAAATGGTTAATGGACTGCATATTCGAACAAAATGAACCCGTCGACTGGGTAGCCATATATCGAAAACCGTTCGAGTGTACTAAAATTTCCAAACTTTTGGTATTTCAGTTTAAGCTCGTCCACAGAAGACTTGCCACAAATACTTTTTTGGAAAAAATCAACCTTTGATAACAACCTTAGAATGCTTCTGCCAAAGGAAAGAGGAAACACTAATACACTTATTCTGGAACTGTGCGGTAACTAATTTTCTTTTTGGCAAGATTTCAAGAACTGGCTGCCCAAACAGAATCAACTTCTGTTTTGTTCCTACTGCTTCTGACGCTGTGGCTGTTATTGCTGTCGTTGGCGTTGATATTATCAATAACGTTGTTTGCGCCATGTTGTTGTTGTTGCTGTTGTCGTTGCTGCTGCTGCTGTCGTTGCTGCATCCAGCTCCTGTTGTTGCTGTCCGGTTGTAAAAAAGACGCGCACGATGGTGGTTGCACTGGCTGCTGCTGCCGTCGTTGTTGTTGTAGCTGCTGTTGTCGTCGATGAGAAATGGAGGCATTCGATGATGGTTGTACCACCTGGGAACATTTCAGCAATTTTCTTAATGCTCTACGCATTTCCTTGCTTCGACCAAAGTTCAACAAAGGGTTTAAAACTCCATTGAGCAGGAATGCGAAAGCAAAGAAGGGTTTATAAAGTTGACCGTTAGGTACACCTGTGGCGTGTAAAACCAATGGAGTAAGAACACCGGGAAGGAATGTTATTACCAGCACCAAGAGAATGAGACCAAAAGTGTTAGCCATTCGTTTTTCCCTCTCCAGTATGGCCCGTTTGTAGAGTGCATCTTCCGACGAACGTTTCCCAAAGAATATACCAAGATAAGAAATAGTGATCACAAAGAAACAAACCAGATAAAAAGAAAGAGAAACGACTGGGCCAACTGGTGGAAAGCTGCGATGAAAATTTAGAGATAAATAAAGCAAAAATGTTATAACCAAGCTGCAAAGCCATGGTAGAGATATCATCTTCATGGCACGTGATTTAGTCACGTGAGTACGATACCACCAAGCTCTTTTTACTGCCAAGTAACGATCTCTACTAATTATTGCCAAGTTTCCAAGAGTTGCCAGTACACACAGAGGACCCAGCATTACTACTACGTCATGAGAACGATCGGGACACATATGTTCATGCGCCAGTATCATCACAAAACTAACAAGTGCATGCGATGCGTAAAGTAAATCAGTGAACACCAAGCTGCATAGCATTAGCAATGGAGGTCGTTGAAGACTTTTGGTTCGTGCCACGAGATGGATGACGAGGGCATTGCAAACAAATGACATTACAGCCAGCAGCATGTTGAGAGGGATAACGACGTGGTTGGTGATGTTTCGCACCTGTTGTTGAAATTCTTTAGGAACGATTGTCATCATACATGCTTGATAAGGAATCTGACTGAAGTTATCCACGGTCATCTTTTAATTTACCTGAAATTACAAGGGGTATTTGTTAAAAGAGGCAAAAGCCATGCTTTCAGCGCGGATTTCAGGAGCAAAGCAAAACATGGCTCCCGAAATCCTTGCTGAGCGTTGTCTCTATTCATCAAACTGAGCTCGCCGCCGTTAAGCAAAGAGCTGAATTTAGCGTCATTAGGGACGGACCATTAGTAAAATTATGGGGGTGGGGGCGGGAAATTCTGGAGCCGCATGAATTTGTTTTCGTTAACCTTTCCCTTGCATGAATTTTTTTCTCAAAATGCACGACTATTTTTTCCGGGCTACTCGGCATGCATGAACGTTTTTGCACTTAATTTTCCCTTGCAGGAGTTTTTTTGTACACCCAACCCCCCCCCCCCCCCCTCCATAACTTCCTTCCTTTACCTGTATGTCTCCCGTCGAGTAGTAACATAAAAAACACCAATGATGCGTCATGCATAATTAGGTTTATGTGAGACGAGAAAGGGTCATTGTCATGGATATCCTTTGACTTAAATAAACAATCAGTATAAAATTATTTTTGAAAGTAATTCAATATTGTGGCAAAAAAAAAAAAAAACAGTCCGGGGGGCGGGTTTGCGCCCAGAAAAATTGGGTAGGGGTGTGTGGCCCGCTTCCTGAAACCCTTACCCTACTTCAGACCAAAATCTGTGATTTTCCCTACCCTATTTCAGACCTAACCAAAAATTCGATACCCTATTTCAGACCTATTTCACGTACGTGGTTGGCGTAAACATAATTTGAGAAGGGCTTTTGTTGATGGTCTTATTGCCTAATGATGAAGAAGTAGCTTCTTCTGAAAAACATTCTCAATTCAGGAATAGAGTGGACAAACCATATCCTATTTCAGACCAAAATGATTAAAATCGACATCCTATTTCAGACCAAAACGGCTTAAAAACCATACCCTTCAGGGCCGCACATACCTATCTAGCCCATATAAGGGAGTACCCCCCTCCCCCCGGGAAAAACAGTTACCATGCTATAACTTTGGGGTGTCACACAACGCTCTCTTTGACGGGAGGTTTGCGGGCGAGAATACATCACAATCTGTCTAGTTTGAAGACTCTGGGAAAGAGGTTGCATTACTAGTCAAGTGTAGATCGCAATTAGTGTAGCAAGATGCATCCATGAGCTGGCTCAGAGGAGCCTTTGATTACATTTATTATGTTTTTGTTTAAATTGGGTACATTATTAGCTGCTATTTTTCTTATGCTATTATTGACATTAGTTTTGTCACTTCCGTGTGCTTTTGTTGAATGTATGTAACAAAAGTATGCTTTATTGGACAAATCAGCGCCGTGTGTACAGCAAAATGATGTTTGTAAGGAAATAAAATATTCAGAAAAATCCAGGTCTCGTCATGCGATGTTCGTTAATTATAATAATAACTATGTGCAGCGAAAACGATTCGATCGTGCTCCCAGCAGAATATGTCATCCTCGAGGAGGTTCGAGTTTATGCTTTCAACAGCGTCTTGTTTTTATTATATCCCAGAGCATAGCTGGATTCACAGTATCATCAAGGTCCTATTCCTTTCTGGTTTGATCAGTAACAATTTTGATTTGTTCGACGTATTCTTCGCCTTTCAAAAGAGAAGTGTTTAATCTCCAGAGGCCTCTTCCTCTGGGATTGTGGTGTAACGTAATTGAGAGAGGAATCGTGGAATGATCTGCTTGATAAGATCTCTGCCGAGTTAGTGTCATAGATAAGGCGTATTAAGAAGCTTATTAAGAAGAAATCGAGCCTAAAATGTATTTTGGGCTTCCTTCGGTGCCAATCAATTGTATCCCTATATTTATTCGAATGGAATGTTCTCCAGGGACTCTTACCATTTACACGGAAAACGGCCCGAAAATTCCGGTTCTCGGGAAAATGAAATGATACATACCATTCTATTTGGAACGTTTCAGAAGTTATAGGCCATCGGCTTATTCAAGGCGCTTTTTCTTTTCTTTTTGAGCTTTCCAGTTGACACCAGTACATTTTGTGATTTGTCCATTTTGCTTTTGGAAAAAGCTGCAGCACTGAATATTTTCACCTAAAATATTTCCACCCGGATGGATCGTGTAAATGGTAAGCGCGCCAGATATCAGTAAGGCCTAGCTCTTCGCATTTTTGATTGATTACTTTAAGTGCATTTTGGTAAGTTTTAGGGACGTTTCCTTTCTTATCTTTTTGACGTCTAACCAGGTTGAAGTCACCTCCTAAAATCATTTCTTCACGTCTGAAATCGCAGATATGGTAAAAAATGTTTCCAAACAAGACCGGGTTGTTCTCATTAGCCAATTTGCCAATTTGCCTTTAAATGTTGATTTTCGGCAAGTTAGCATTTTTCATCTTGCTCTTTCTGAAAATCTCAACAAATCCTATAATTTCAAAAATTCTAATATTTGTGACGTCACACAGTAGCAGACTATAAAACGCTCTAAGGGATCTATGGAAATCTTTAGAATGTCCAAATAACAGTTATTATTGAAAAGAATTCGGACACCCGCTGAACTGCCCTAGCTACCTCTAAATAATGCTTCATAGCCCCATCGAGATCTTCACAAGACGACATTTTGTTCAGTACAGTTTCTTCTTGAAATTCTCTCGAAGCCTCTTTTAGCTTTCCTTCCAAACCCCTAGGTTATCCGATGCTTGTTTCTTCTCCAGTTCGTTTGTATTCAGACTGTTGTTTTCCAGCTTCTTTATAATATCCTGTAGGGATTTTTGAACTTCCTGCGTCAGAGCGGTAATGATTTCGTCTTCGCTTCTAGAGCCGGCGTGTTCTCCTTCGTGCAACTCAGTAATTCGTTTCGTTTCATGCGGTGAACAAACAGTTGAACCGTCAGATGACGATAATCGCTCTTTCCTTAGCTTTTTCTTGGAACACCACTTACGAACACCACTTACGCAGTAAAGACAATGCAATAAAGCCTAGAAAAAAAATTGGCAAAGGAAAGCTCTTTGGACACACTCAAATTTCCAAGTTTCGTTGTCATGGCTTTGATACTCTTCTGGCTCATGTTAAACTTTAAAGTGCTCTTCAAGATAGTCAGCATCTGAAAATTATTATGTATTTTTCATGCTCTATGACATTATCACCGTTAGTTGAATTGCGGATAACAAACAAAGATTTTATGAAGCCCTTCAGTTTCTTTGCCATGGCTTTAATACTCTTGCGTTATGGAAGCGGGGATAGGCCTCCGACGCTGTTGCTCAGTGTCCTTGCTGCTGCAGTTGTGGTTTGCATAGGTTGCTCACTTATATCGTTCTTGCTGTTACTGTTTTGTTCAGTGTTTGTGTTGTTGCTCTCGCTGTTAATTAATTTTTTAATGTGTTTGTTTGGCTGTTGAATGCGGCTGCTGCTGCTGCTACTACTTTTTACAGACGTCAGAGAGTCGCTGCTCATTCTACCCTTGCTGTTGCTTGTATTATTCGTCATTATTGTTCCAAGTGTCCTTATCGGATGTTGTTGTTGTCCTTAGTGCTGTTGCGGCTGTTGTTAGTGTTGTTGACGTTGATGGCGTTCGTGATATGTTTTGTTGTAGTTGTAGCTTTTTGTAATGTTGTTGTTGCGAAACTCCTTTTTTGCAGGCCACTTTTGGTGCTTTAAAAAGTTTTTTCCTGGGAAATCCAGCAGTCCAAGATGGCGGTTGTCTGGAAAGCATGGCGTATCCCTGAGGTCATACGGGATCCTCCCTTCCACTGTGAGCAGTTTTATAGGGAATATGTTTGGATATACTATTTAACGTCTAAGTTTCAATGCGACTACTTAAATACTTTTGGAGTTATAGACGAATTTAAATAATACTTGGTATTATGCAATTAATATTGCTTCATTAATGTTGTCTATTGGTGGCTTCATTGTGTCTATCAGAGGCGTTGTCGTTCTTGCAGTCGTTGATATTTTCTCTGTTATTGTCTGTTATTGTCTTTTTGCTGCCCTTCTGGCGGGTGCAGACGGCTACTGTTGTTACTGTTCTTGTTATTGCTGTTGTTATCACATAACATACCGGTGTTGCTTCTGATGACAATGTGATTCAATACATTGTTATTGCTGTCCTTTTTCCTACAGACGGTTGTATTTTCGTGTGGCTTCAGTCACTCCTGTTATTTTCTGTGGTGATGGTGTTGGCTAATGTCTCGTTGTTTTTGTTCTCAATATTTTTTTGCAAATCCTGTTTTTGTTGTTGTTGTTGTTGTTGTTGTTGTTGTTGTTGTTGCAGGTGCTGTTGTAGTCGATGTGAAATGGACGCATTCGATGATGGTTGTACCACCTGGGAACATTTCATCGATTTCCTTAATGCTTTACGCATATCTTTGCTTCGACCAAAGTTCAACAAAGGATTTAAAAATCCATTCAACAGATAGAGGAAACCAAAGAAGGGTTTGTAAAGTATAACGTCTGGTACACCTCTTGCTACTAAAACCAAGGGAATAAGAATACCAGGCAGAAATGTTACTAACAGCACCAAGAGAATTAACTCGAAAGTGTTAGTCATTCGTTGTGTTCTTGCCAATATTAGGCGAATGTTCGGTACTTCTTCAGGTCGAGTTTTCGTACACAACAGACCAAGATAATTGAAAGCAATCACAAAAGAACAAATTAAATAACATATAATTAACCCGACTGGCCTGACCGGTGGAAAGTGGCCTGGGATCCTACTGGGGGAGTAAATCAGAAATGTTATGACGGCGCTGAAAAACCATGGCACACTCATCAGTTTCAAGACACGCGCTTTAGTCACGTGGGTACGATACCACAACGGTCTTTTTACTGCCAAGTAACGATCTCTACTAATCATTGTCAAGTTTCCAAGAGTTGCTAGAAGACACAAGGGAGCCCAGAATTTAATTGCGCCGTTGGAAAGGTTGGGACACATATGTTCGTGTGTCAATATCAGCAGAAACTCGACAAGAGAATTTAGGGGATAAATTAAATCAGTGATGGCCAGGCTGCACAGCATTAGCAGTGGAGGTCGTTGAAGGCTTTTGGTTCGTGCCACCGCGTATATGACGAGGGCGTTACACAAAAATGACATGACAGCCAGAAGTATGTTCAGAGGTATAACGACGTGGTTGGTGAAGTCTCGCACCTGGTGCTGCAGATCGGTAGGAAAAATTCTCATCAGACATGCTTGATAGGAAAGCTGGCTGGGGTTATCTGCGATCATTTTTCTACCTGAAAATTTAAAGGGCATGTCTTGAATGAGGCAAACAGTCATGTGTATTTTTACCGTTAAAGTGCCAACACGATCAAAATCACACTTTTTGAATTTAATAAAAACGCATTGTATATGACTAATTACATGTAATTGTATTCATCCTTGCCACTAATATGAAGTTCCAGCCCAGTAAAGCTAAGTGGAAAAATCCAGCCTAGAAAAGTGTGGTTTTCGAGTCGGCCATTACAAAATTTTGTTCCAGGGAGCCTGCGATGAATGCGGTGATTCGCAAAGCGGTCATTATGTTGTGGCAAAATTTTTTTCAACTCGCTTTTCGACAAAGAGGATTTGTGCCACAATCTCACTATAAAAAAAGCGACGTCTAGTTTATCATCCTGCGAAAAATGTTAAAGCTTAAGGTTGGGAAGCCATTCAGAAAGCTTCAGTGGATCCTCTAGACACGAAGAAGCGAGGAATTCAGCTCTCACACAGCGATTGTGTTTGGAAGTTGCACCAAGGAAGAAGCTGCTCAGATTTTTTGTTGTACGAGAGAAAAATTCCCCTTAAGCTGTCAAAGGGTTTTTGATATTTGCCGGAGGAGAAGGAAACAGACTGAAAACGATCCTTAGACAAAAAAAATTTTTCTGTTTTAGTTTAATGTTCAGTTGGATCTAAGAGCGAATCATTGGCGGTTGATCATCACTGTTTTGCTATGAGTTCTGATATTCTTCTCAAAGTATGCTAAAATAGGTTCGAAGCTTAGTACCTGTTTATTTGTGAGTAATTAGTGGGCACTATTCAGGCTTTGTTTCGTATTGCAACGGTATGTTGCAATACGTTTCGAGCGTTAGCCCTTCGTCGGAGCGAATCGATTCGCTCCGACGAAGGGCTAACGCTCGAAACGGCAGCTAATCGAATCCCTGTATGGTGGTCAATTTACATTATCAACTCCGTTGATAAACCAAATTTTCGTGTCTCGCAGAATGTTTGTCAAATTCCACGGGTCTTCAATTTCACGATTTCACGCATCCCGGCAAGCGAAACTTCCCGCGCAAAGAAGGCTCGCCTTACGTCGTCTGATTAGTGAACGCATTGACGGTTAATTGACAGTAGACCTAATCGGATTGTTAGGAAATTAAATCGGCGGGGGAAAATGCAAAAGCATGGGTTCTTAGAGCAGGCATTCCCTCTTTCCTCTCTCTTTTTCTCTCCCTCACTCCCCATCCCCCTCCCCTTTCTACGCCTGCCACGCTGGCTAGCGAACTGGAGAAAAAGTAAGGTAAGGAACTATGTTGGATCTGCTCGCTAGTTGAAGGAACATGTAAACCAACTCTCCGGAATTGCGCTGGGTACAACCCGAAGCACGTTTGGAAGTGGACAATTTCTTCCTGTGTATACCAACAAAGTGGCGCTTATTTCCTTGTGACAATTTAGTTGTTGTGATCTATTTCTGCACTGCAAGATTCAAGCTGTTGTTGAAGTCTTGAACCTTACAAGAACTTCCAAACAAATGTATAAAGTAGTCAAAAAAAAATTCCAACGTAAAACTAATCGTTTCATCTCCTTGAGATCAGTAAGATTGAATGAAAATAAGCCGTATGAAGCTGTCACTTGAGAAAATGACGTCAGAGATTCATTTACATTAAACTTGGTAACCAGGTCACAGGAACATGGCAAATTAACTGATAGCAAACGAAAATTGTAGTCTTTGGACGCAAGAAAAATATACCATTTTCCTTTCACGTATGATAATACCCTTTAGATATGTTGCACTCCAAGAAGTGTACTACTAATTACGCGAACAGAAAAGGTAAGTCAAAATTTGATCGTAGTGGCACTTTAAGGGACTAACTAATTGCACTTGGTTTAGTAAATTTGTGGTGATAATTAGTCTGGAGCACTAATCCTCTCCATATAAGGAGTTGCGATGGAAATATCTGTGGTTTTGTGATACTTTGGGCTCATACTAAATTGATACGTCATGCAAATTACAGTTGCTGCTAGGTTAATCGGTCAGCGGGCCTGATTTGAAAACTTCTGTGAGTCGCTTTATAAGTATTTTTTCGAGCCACGTTTCTCTGCAAAAGCCTCCAGGCTGACATTATTAAGCTGGAATGTGGGTAAAGACAAACCCCCAACGAAACAGGAGGTGAGAGGTAGTTTCATGCTGATTGAAATGCCAAACACGCTTTGGGAATTATGGCGGTTCACAACTGAAGTCGTCTCTTTGGTCATTTTGTGTGAGGATTCCAGGATTTACGATGGCAATTTGGGCAAGTTTGACTGGTAAGAATTCAATCGATGCCATATTTTGCTGGTAGTACTGGGTGGCCCGACACTTATAGAAAACATTGAAATGGGGAATGGAAGAGTTGTATGCTCAGCATGGCTGAATTACCCAGAATTATTTTCGGTCGGGCGTGAGCACGACAACTTGAGATAAGCGTGGCCCGCGGAGAAAAAGTGAGAGGAAAATCTCCAGAAGATGGCATGGCCTTCCCTTGAGATTTACTATAAATGTATGCTTTTGACTTTAGGGCAATGTTTTCGATTAAAAAATTTGACCACAAAAATGTCTAATTTTTGGTGTTGTCCTTTGACCGAAAGACTAACATTTTGGACCGTGATATGCAGCGGAGCCCGGGAATTGCAGTCGATCATGATTGCAAAGCATTCCTACATTATCATGACGTTGTGATAACATTTACAAATCTTAGCAGGTTGTTGAAAGTCTAAGCACGTCGCTTCAAGTTTATAATTTCTCTTCAAATGACGGAAACCGAAGTCTTTAAGTCGAGGTTGGATATGTTCACTGGTTGTTGGAAGTGTAAGAAGGACTCGTTTCAGATTTAATCATTTCTATCCAAATGACCTCATAAAGTTCCTAAAGTATTATTGGAGGAAATGTTAAGTATTGTTTATTTTTACCTTAAATGATATATAATTTTTCACGTTGTTATTGTAAGATAGTTTTGCGCTGGTATGTCGATTCGTTGGTATGCAGGTTGCATAATTATGCTAAGAAGTTGATATTTAAGGAGTTTGTCCGTTAGGAGTTGTCACTTCGACGGCATCTTCGCTTTTGATCAGATGAAAATTTTTTTTTTTGTAAATTTCGTGCTATGTCGGATCCGCCGCTGGAGACTGCATCATCCCAACCTCAGTCGATAGACGTTTCTAATTCTGACACGATTTCGCTGATTTCTTCTTCGCTTGATGCGAAGTTGCACAAAACGTTTGGTGATTTCAAGCGCTCTTTAGACGAACGCGAGATTGAGACTCGGCGAGAGCTGAAGAAATTAAAAACAGAAACTAAGGCAGCTAGTTCCCTTCAATTTGTGATATTAGGGACTTTAAGCATCGACAACGGGAACGGCAACGGGGACGGGAGTCTGTGAGGGAAAACCCAAATGTCGCATTACGCAGGTCTGGCGTGAAATAATTTGACGTTCTGCTTCGGGCCCGACGTGAGAAAGCTTAGTTTGGCGTTGCGTGAAAACGTGAGTAGCATTTCACATATTTTAGCTCTATTTTTGCCCCCAATTTGATAATTTTAATATGGATTGATGCCTTAAGATACCAAGGAATAGAATCATTGAGTTGTTACCTGATTTTCTTCCCCAAACTATAAGCTTAAACAATTTCATCAATCGGCTGTTTCAAAACAAAAAGGTAGCGCCAATGGCTCTGAAATTAGAAATGATTTGCGAGTCTTACACTGTTTATCGATAGTTCTCTCTAACATTACTTTTTTTCGCATTCGAAATAAGACATACTAGAGCTGTTAATTTACACGAAAACCTGGCCGAGCAAAATAACTAGCCTATGTTGTAATGTTGCTCAAAACTAACGTCCAAACTCTCTATCGCAGTTTTCAGTCAACTGACATGCATGATGGCATGTCTAATTCACGGAATCAGCGGAATCCACGGAACCGCTTCTAAAGTGCGTGAATATGATTTTAAACCTCCCCATTAGGGTATACATTTCTTCGCAAAAATACAGTGGAACCCTGCTCTACGAACACCTGCTTATAACGGACAGTTTTCATCTGTATGCCGACAACTCAAAAGGTAATCAATAACGGAGAGTAAATAATTGTTTTTGATTTGTTATCAGACTTTCGAACCGAATACAAAGATGAAATCATTACAAATTCCGGCCTTCGATGCAGAACATTTAAATTGCGTTCATGTTAATCTAGTCGCTACTTCTAGGTAATATATTGGTGATTTTTTTTTTTATTTTATCTTATTTTATTACATTACCTGGGCTAAAATGTGATATCTTGTTTCCGAAATCAAATCTCCGATAAACACTTGTCGTTCTCCAGCACTGATTTGTTGACATATTCAGTTTGTACAACAGTTAAAAAAATCTACATTGGTCATATCATCATCAAAACGGCTGAACGCGAAGGAATATTTCGAGAGAAGTTGGCGTCTTCGGCGGCTGCTTAACTGCTTCCAATTTCACTCCACAACCGCGTCCTCTCCCCAGTATTTTCTCGGTTTTTCCGTCGCCGTTGCCCTTCCCGTCGTCGATGCTTAAAGTCCCTATTGTTTTTGCGCGGACTAGCTCCACCCTACAGAATCCTGAACTCCGAAGACTTTCCAGTTCACTTCCGACTCGTGCATTGCAGCCCAAGGCTCCACGCACCATTGATCAGTATTCCAGGTCTTTTCAGAGATTCAGAGTCTGGGCATCTTGCTTTCCCGAGATCACTGCTTTACCTACAAGGCCGCTAGACGTCGCCCTTTACCTAGAGCATCTTATCGAGAGTGATGCAAGTGCCTCCGTACTTAGTCATGCTTCTTGTGGTATTTCGTGGGCTAACAAGCTCTATGGGTTCCCTGATCCTTGTAAAGATCCTCTGGTGAAGAACATTGCGGAGGCCTGAGCCCGGATTTCCGCTAAACCAGTGGTTAAAAAAGAGCCAATTATTCTGAGATGATTTCTTTAATTTGATCAAAGTATGCCTCGCCATCTGCTAACCTGTCTAGTCTCCGAATTGCAGCTTTTTTATTACTGCTTTTTGTGCATTTTTACCCTTTGATGAGCCAGCTAAGTTGCACTGTTGTGATGTAAATTTCCATAATTTGGAATACGTTAAGATATATGTACTATCGCTAGCAGTAAGACTGACGTATACAGGGATTGTTCTTCAGTTCTTTTGGCTGGGACAGGTTCTGTTGCTTGTCCCTATACGATACTTTCTCGTTATTTTCATCTCGCTGCTTTGAATTGTAATTCTACCGATTTTGTATTTCGCAATCTTGTTTATCATAAGTTCTTTAGGTTCGCGACCTATATCCTATACTAGGGCTAGGGAGCTTTTGCTTAATCCCTTAGTTGAACTACGTTTTCCTAAGTCTAGTTATGGCTTGCATAGTCTAAGATCAGGTGGTGCCTCTGCCGCTGCGAACGCTGGCATCAGCGATCGTTCGTTTAAACGACATGGTCGTTGGAAATCAGATCGTGCTAAGGACGGCTATGTTAAAGACAACATCAATTCCCTTCTCACAGTTTCTCGTTCTCTGGGTCTGTAATTCTCTTTAAATTGTGCTTTATCTTCGAAACGGGGCAATCTATGTTCTGATCAATAAACGAGATGCCCCCTCCTATATGACTTGTGTTTTCTTACTTATACTAAGTTAGAAATTATTTTTTTTCGTTTCACTGAAGAGTGGTTAGACAATAAATATAAGTTTTCACGTTGTTATTGTAAGATAGTTTTGTGCTGGTATGTCGATTCGTTGCTATGCAGGTTGCGTAATTATGCTAAGAAGTTGATATTTAAGGAGTTTGTCCTTTAGGAGTTGTCACTTCGAGGGCATCTCCGCTTTTGATCAGTTGGAAATTTGTTTTAGTAAATTTCCGTGTTTTTGGTTACTACGTTGTTTGTGTTAGTATCTATCCTAGGGCAATCTATGTTCTGATCAATAAACGAGATGCCCCCTCCTATATGACTTGTGTTTTCTTACTTATACTAAGTTAGAAATTATTTTTGTTTTCGTTTCACTGAAGAATGGTTAGACAACAAAGGACATGCTCTTATTCAGCAAGTGGACAGCAATTAATCGATAGATGCATTAGTTTTAACAAATGTGCCAATGCCTTTCACTTCATTTGGAAGATTTCCAATCACTAGCTTTTCTGCCGTTCAAAAATTTGGGAGTGAAGTTGAATTATTAGTAACATAACTTGTTGAAACTGCCCTTCCGGGAGAAGAATTCGGGCGTTTGATGTTTGCGACTGAAATCGACAGAAAATGGAACTGGCGCAGTTGTGGGTTGCAAATGAATCTCTTTGTCTTGAAAAGGTAGATATGAAAAAAAAATTGACATGAAGGTATTTTAAAGTAAACAGAATTACAAAACCGTCAAATACCAACCAACAAGCATTTATGAGTTCACCTCTCAATGAAAAGTAGCTAATCTAGAAATTACAAGATGGTTAATATATATATATATATATAATGAAAAGTAGCTAATCTAGAAATTACAAGATGGTTAATATATATATATATATATATATATATATATATATATATATATATATTTGAAGACAGTCTGATCAACTGAAGATTTGACTTGGCATATTTATTACTATATAGTTTCGTACCGCACAACCTGTACGGCACTCATCAGATAAATAGCCAAATATATATATATATATATATATATATATATATATATATATATATATATATATATATATATATATATATAGCTGGAGTTTTCAAAACAGGGCTCCTGGAGTCCATACTAACTCCTATTAGATGTCTCTCGCTGTTTTTCTTTTTTTTTTTTCTTTGTTGGACGGGGCGGGGGAGCATGCTAACTACATTAATAATTAGAAGAAGAGAAAGAAACTGTCCCTGACTTCAACTTTGCAATTAAGGTCTTATCCCCGCTCCCCCCCCCCCCCCCCCCCCAACCCCCCTCCAGTTTTATTTGTCAGTTAGTTTCCACTCTCTCTCAAAGAAAGAAACGTGCATTTGAAGTCTTCGCGCGGTCAGTTAGCTCGCAATGACGTCGTTAGAGTTTGATTTTCCGTTGGCCTCCTAGAGCAGAGTATTCCTTAGGACATCATTAAGTCCAGTGAGGGGAAAAGTCTTGCGAGGTGCAGTGTCTGCCTCGTCTAATATCCTGCTGTGCAGTTGTTTGCTAAACGAGTACTTTGTTTACCCGGGCGGTACTGCTGGAACAATGCAGGGATATTGAGAGCTCTGCTTTGGGAGGTAACAAGTCTTTAGCCTCAGAAAGTAGGTGTCGGTGATCATTTCTAGGATCAGGGAGAGAAACTGGTGTAGAATTTGGAGCATGCTAAAGACTTAGTAAAAATGCTGTGGCTAGATTGTCGTCAACAGCTCCTCGCTAACACGGACAGTATACATCCGGGACCTCATGAAGTTTCCTAAAAAGCACAAGGCATGGCTGGGAATTTGTCTGCAAAAAGCGTAAGTTTGAACACTTTTTTGACTAGTTTCCGCCCTCGCAACTTAATCGATCTTAAGCTAGTGATTTGATAGTGTGAAAGTGTCATAATGACTGGTTTCCGGTGTCAGAAGTGATCACAAAATCGAGCGATAATTTACACAAATAAAATTCGACAATAATTAGCTGTGATTCTTCGTAGCAATCACGAACGCTCGGTTGAAAACGCTGCTATACTTCGCCTAAATCGATGCCGCTAATTCCAAAGCTAACTTTGCCGTCAGAAAGACCGTATTCTAGAGAGATTTGGCCGACTAACGCACCAAAATTCTCATGTCAGAGGTCACGTCAATTTCATGTCTAATTGCAAGTCAAACAACATGTATTATTTGTCTTCCCTTTGACAGAGACTGTAGGTTCATAACGGGCCTAAATGCAAGTCTCCCTTTTGATAAACCGAGGTATTGATAAAGAAAGTTCTAAAACCCCTCAAATTTTCATGAGCCCTATTTTCAAAAGGTCGGCTATATATATATATATATATATATATATATATATATATATATATATATATATATATATATATACATACATGTGAGTTGAAGAACACTTAGCGTTAAAAAGCCGTACCTGTCTTCACAGCTGGTGAGTTGTTCCGCGAATAGAAGTGACAGAAGGTTTTGAGCAAACACGAAATGAATTCATGTGAACGTTTTTAATTACTCCGTTCGAGAGTTCGTCGATGATTAGTTCTGAATGCGAATTAATGTCTTTGTTGCCTTTTTTTTGGTAGTTATTTACATAAGCCGATAGATATTAAAAAGGTCCCATTAAAATTAATTTAGAAAATGTTATGGGGTTGTATTGGAGACAGAAGTTATGACGGAAATTCTCATGCCTTATGGCGAGAAAAACGAAATTTAAAGAACAGCGTAAAACTGATCTACTAGGAGATTTTAATTCGTGCTCAGGGCCGGGATTTACTGCCTGACTAATGTGACGATAACAGAAGCTCTCAAAAGTAATTAAAAGAAGCGGTTTGTTTCTTCATCTTATTGGATTTCTTTCTTGAACGTCGGTAAACGCAAAGAGATACGAAGAGTATTGAAGAAGCGACTTTACCAACGATTGCAGCTGTCGTGACGTCAGTAGCCAACCATCAATCAAGCGAGAGATTTTTCTTCAACGCCAACAAGATAAACGACAATAGTAGTACCAACAACAAGTCAACCACAACTACAGCAACGACAACGAAGGCATTGTGGACAAAACAAATAGCATTTATTTATTTAAGGCTCGTGAAATGATGATTATAAAATTTTCGATTTGCAATGAATTTGCTCGTGTATCGGAATAGCATTCATACTCATTTTACCCATATTGAAGGATCAGAAACCTGACTGAAAAGGTATGTGACGCACACCCTGTAAGAGCAAGAGATGCACCATAAATGTCGGAGTAAAGGATTTTATTAAAAACTGAACTACGGATATCAGATTTCCAGCATTTTCATTGGCTAGCCGGACACAGGCTCTCAGCTCATATACCTCACTACCTTACATGGTCAATGAACGCTTCGGGAACCAGAGAAAGCTCAATAACAATTTCCCTCGTAACTGCAGCCATTAAAACATTGAGTCGTCTCGCAGCAGATTAAGGAGTGAAATTTCGAAAGTGTAACCGAAATACAAATGAAATTCAACTTTTCATTGCTGAGTGTTTTAGAACAACAAGAAACAGCGCTGAGATCGTGTTAAAAAAATTGTTGCAACGCTAAGAAAATTTGAGGGCTGTTGATTTTTAGCTAATAGCAAAACCCACTATTATTTACGAAATACTGAAAGATTTTTGAACGGATTAACTAAATCTTTAACTATGCTCACAGGCCAGCCTATTCAAAACAAACTGAACAAACAAGAACTTCAGCTAAAATTAAATTTGCAGCAATAATCCACTATTGAAAACCTTTCGAGCGATCAGTGACACTTCTTTAAAAAATTAACACTTATTGAAAATGTTCTGACCTGCACTCGATGCAACGTGCCAATCACCAACTTCAAACTTTCCGCTTACAGATATGATGTTTTGTGAAAAAATGAGAACAATTGCCGTTCTTGTTGTTTTTGTTATTCTGTTCGGTCGCGGTTCCAGTTTTTGTTCCACACATCAGGACAAATTTCTATAAGCCATTTCTTGAAGCATAACCTAGACATTTGTCTTGCTTATCCCTCATATATCTTGTTTACGGCAATGTCTGGTAATACAATGTTCCAGTCCATCAAAATAAATTGAAATTGTGTCTTCATTTTGATGGAATTCGCCAATGGTGTAGCCTTGGTGGTGTTGTTTTGATGGATTTCAAATTTGCTTTCTTCGGCTCGTACGTCTACGTGAAAGCCGTTCCACCCTCTTCGAGCAATGACTGAATATTTTTTACCAAACTGCTGACCATTTACAACCATCCAGAACAAATAAACTCTGTACTTTTTCCAAAAAGGACCCTATGAAAACTGAAGCTTCAACGTTGTTCTGGGACAGTTTCATTGAATTCATTCAACTTTTCTCGGAAACGTTGCAACACACCGAAAGGTTTTCGCGCCCTTTTGTTTAGTTATGTGATGGACAAATGTTTCCTTTATTGGTTCTTTTTCTCTGAGTTCCTTTCTTTCACTTTTTTTGTTCAGATTCTCAATTATGCGTCGTAGAGTTTTTAATAAAACAATTATTCTACTCGGGCTTGCTTTATAGCGGAGCTCCGGCGGAGCACCATACCTATAGAAACCCGTCAACTGCTTTTCTCATGGTAAAAGCGGCTAGCGGTATTGCTCGTGGGCGCGCACGACGACGACGGTGGAGTTGCCCAATAATTAATAATATCCTAATAATAACCATAATAATCCAACATGGCGGCCATACTCCACCTGACCCAGCTGGGTCCCCAGCTGATCAGCTAGTTTTGATATAGGACGTCCGTGTCATGGCCAATTGACAGGTGTCAAAACAAGGTTTCCGCTGACCAGTATCACGTGGCCATATCGCGGGCTCAAGTTGGGCGGGCTGAAGTTGACCGCTGACCACGTACTACTTTTCGATTAGATCGCAGGCTCAAGCCAGGTTAATTTAACCAACACGAGGCACCCAAACCAAAACGAGGCTTAATTTTCCGCGCGCTTTCGGCGGCTCGTAATTTCACATTCAGTTGGTTTCTTCATTTTGACCTAAGCGACTTCATCTTCTTCGGAGTTTGTCTTTTAATTCGCAGAAAAGGCATAAAAATCAAGAACTAATTAACAGATACTCCGGAAGGTGAATTTTCAAGTGATAAAGGGGGTAGCAAAAGATTTGCCTCAGGAAACGCTTAATACTTGGATCGACTTGCATAATCGACGCCCGGATTGTGTGGTTGAAAAACAAAATGATTCAAGGCTTCAAGGACTTTCACTTTACCGCGGCACCTCGCAGCTCACCAAGAAAGGTCAGTTAACGGTTCACTGGCATTAATGGGAGGAACGAGTAGCTCAAAGTTAGTGGAAGAAGTTCTTTCTTTGGACAAACCGTTTGCTATTCACTGGAAAACTTGAACCATTTACAGACTTCAAAAAAGTTTTTCAAATCTCTGTAAAATGTATACATTTCCTTTGTAAATTGCAATGTCTGTAAACGTGCACACTTACAGAGATTTTATGAACCCTATAAAATGTCTGTAGATTCGACAGAATTTTACGCGTCCAGATCCCATTAAATGTCTGTGAAATCTCAATGTTTTCTGTGTAAATTGTAAGCAAAATTTACAGAGATTTCATAAACTTTGTAAAAATCCTTGTAAAATCTCAAGGTATTCTCTGTAAAAAAACTCTAGGAAAAAACTCTGTAAAATAAAGAACATAAAATGTCCATAAAATCTTCGTAAAAATCGAACCAAAATAACTGCATGAAATGTTAATAAAATGTACACAAATAAAAAGCACACAATGTTAATAAAAAGTGGGTGTAATGTTTGTAAAATATACAAGGAGTACCATATGAAATCTCAGCAAAATCTTCATATTTTCTCTGTAAAAGACAGAGGGAAACAAACCAGGATGAAACGCCAGAACACAAAATCCCAACAAAATGTCTATAAAAAGTGAACAAAAGCTGGACCACAAAGTGTCTGTCGATAAATCAAGTGCAGACAATACTGTATCTTCAAAAGATATGTATTTTATTGCAAAATGTTAACGTTTTCTTTGCAAAAACGAGCTGGTACTAAAGCGACCTGAAAAACGCTAAAAACGTCAGTGGCCGTGAACTTTTCAGGGCCGAGCTTGCCAGTCCATCGCCACTGAACATTTAACGGCATGAAAAAGGTATCCTTTCTATTGCAATTGCCGCAGAAGTTGTATAATTTACGTCCCTTTGCTTTATCGTTTCTTATAAACACTGGAAAATTATATTTTCATTCCAAACGGCTGCTGGTATAACTCACAATTGGAGTTACTAATGTTTTATGTTACACTGGACTGTACGAGGCGTGCCCCCCGCCAGTTCAGAGGGGTTAAACTAGACAGAGAGAAAGACAGATTACACGCATGCTACACTGGACAACATAAGGCGTTCCACCCGCTAGTAGGGAGGAATTAAACTATAGAGAGAGAGAGAGATTACATGTATGTTACACTGAACCGTATGAGGCGTGCCACCCGCCAGTGCAGAGGGGTTAAACTAGAGAGAGAGAAAGAGAGATTACATGTATGTTACACTGAACTGTATGAGGCGTGCCTCCCGCCAGTTCAGAGGAATTAAACTAGATAGAGAGAAAGAGAGATTACATGTATGTTACACTGAACTGTATGAGGCGTGGCACCCGCCAGTTCAGAGGCATAACGAGCCAGAGGTTCTTAGCAACCACAAAAATACCACTGGATCCCGCTGAGATAGGGGGCAATTTGCCACCAATCTCAGCAGGATATCCAGCTACTCTGAACATTCCAATGTAATTGAATCGTGTCTGGTACTCGTTTCTGTTTGATATGGGGCGTCAATTTTCACGCTTATCTGTCATAATCCTTATGACGAGAGTTTAATTAAATTCTATCTTTAGACCTGATGCACTCGAAAAGTGACTGCGGGAACCGGAAAACGATACCCAATAGTTTGTTTTGGTTTTGGTGAATAATTACTCTTGAGGTAGGCTCACCGGTTCCAGAAAATAGCACTAAATTACAACCAAAGACTCAAGTTTTCTTTGTTTCTCTTTCGCATGCAATATGGGAAAAACAATAGGGCTGTTTATACGAGAGAAAATAAGCCGCGGCTTACTCTGGCCACGGATTACATAAGACACGAACACTCCGTATAAATGGTACAAAATCTACATTCACGGCTTTCTCAAGCTGTGGCTTATCCTGGCCTAGGAGTTTTTACTTGTATAAATGGTTCCTTTCGCGTCTTCTGTAAGCCGCGGCCAGAGTAATCCGTGGCTTATTTACTCTCGTATAAACAGCCCTATTATGTGTTTTGTTTTTGGAGGGATATATATCTCTTTTGAACGCTAATTAAAATTCGCTTGTATTCCTAAATCAAAGATACTTGCAATACATGGTAATAGTGAACATATTTGGGAGTAATATACACAAATCAGTCTGCAAGTATTACTCTTCTTAAACGCCGTGAAAGTAAATTAACATCACTGAGCTAAAATGTGTTATTGTTCTGCAAAGAAATGTACCAACTGTAAAACGTTTTGGTCATTAAACCTGCTTACAACATTTGCCTAGATTTGTATGTGCATTTCATAAAACTGATCATGTTATATATCCCAGAAGAACTCAGGCATATAGTGATGCCAGGACCTCAACCTGGATGAACCAGAAAAGATATAGAACATTTTCCTACATTTAACTGCACTTTAAAAAATGTTCATGTTATATATCCCAGAAGCACTAAGGCATACAGTGATGCCAGGACCTCAACCTGGATGAACCAGAAAAGATATAGAACATTTGCCTAAATTTTTAGCTGCATTTAAAAAAAACTGCTATGTTAAATATCCCAGAACAATCAGGCATACAGTGATGCCAGGACTTCAACCTGGGTGAACCAGAAAAGATATAGAACATTTGCCTAGATTTTTATCTGCACTTCAAAAAACTATTCATGTTATATATCCCAGAAGCACTCAGGCATACAGTGATGCCAGGACCTCAACCTGGATGAACCAGAAAAGATATAGAACATTTGCCTAAATTTTTAGCTGCATTTAAAAAAACTGTTATGTTAAATATCCCAGAAGCACTCAGGCATACAGTGATGCCAGGACCTCAACCTGGATGAACCACAAAAGATATAGAACATTTGCCTAGATTTTTGTCTGCACTTCGTAAAACTATTCATGTTATATATCCCAGAAGCACTCAGGCATACAGTGATGCCAGGACCTCAACCTGGATGAACCAGAAAAGATATAGAACATTTGCCTAAATTTTTAGCTGCATTTAAAAAAAACTGTTATGTTAAATATCCCAGAAGCACTCAGGCATACAGTGATGCCAGGACTTCAACCTGGGTGAACCAGAAAAGATATAGAACATTTGCCTAGACTTTTATCTACACTTCAAAAAACTATTCATGTTATATATCCCAGAAGCACTCAGGCATACAGTGATGCCAGGACCTCAACCTGGATGAACCAGAAAAGATATAGAACATTTGCCTAAATTTTTATCTGCATTTAAAAAAAACTGCTATGTTAAATATCCCAGAAGCGCTCAGGCATACAGTGATGCCAGGACTTCAACCTGGGTGAACCAGAAAAGATATAGAACATTTGCCTAGATTTTTATCTGCACTTCAAAAAACTATTCATGTTATATATCCCAGAAGCACTCAGGCATACAGTGATGCCAGGACCTCAACCTGGATGAACCAGAAAAGATATAGAACATTTGCCTAAATTTTTAGCTGCATTTAAAAAAACTGTTATGTTAAATATCCCAGAAGCACTCAGGCATACAGTAATGCCAGGACCTCAACCTGGATGAACCACAAAAGATATAGAACATTTGCCTAGATTTTTGTCTGCACTTCGTAAAACTATTCATGTTATATATCCCAGAAGCACTCAGGCATACAGTGATGCCAGGACCTCAACCTGGATGAACCAGAAAAGATATAGAACATTTGCCTAAATTTTTAGCTGCATTTAAAAAAAACTGTTATGTTAAATATCCCAGAAGCACTCAGGCATACAGTGATGCCAGGACTTCAACCTGGGTGAACCAGAAAAGATATAGAACATTTGCCTAGACTTTTTCTACACTTCAAAAAACTATTCATGTTATATATCCCAGAAGCACTCAGGCATACAGTGATGCCTGGACCTCAACCTGGATGAACCAGAAAAGATATAGAACATTTGCCTAAATTTTTAGCTGCATTTAAAAAAAACTGTTATGTTAAATATCCCAGAAGCACTCAGGCATACAGTGATGCCAGGACCTCAACCTGGATGAACCAGGAAAGATATAGAACATTTGCCTAGATTTTTGTCTGCACTTCGTAAAACTATTCATGTTATATATCCCAGAAGCACTCAGGCATACAGTGATGCCAGGACCTCAACCTGGATGAACCAGAAAAGATATAGAATATTTGCCTAAATTTTTATCTGCATTTAAAAAAACTGTTATGTGAAATATCCCAGAAGCGCTCAGGCATACAGTGATGCCAGGACTTCAACCTGGATGAACCACAAAAGATATAGAACATTTGCCTAGATTTTTATCTGCACTTCAAAAAAACTATTCATGTTATATATCCCAGAAGCACTCAGGCATACAGTGATGCCAGGACCTCAACCTGGATGAACCAGAAAAGATATAGAACATTTGCCTAGATTTTTATCTGCACTTCATAAAACTATTCATGTTATATATCCCAGAAGCACTCAGGCATACAGTGATGCCAGGACTTCAACCTGGATGAACAAGAAAAGAATTGTAACATTTGCCTAAATTGTTATCTGCAAGTTACATATTCTAAATCACTTGAATATTTTACTATTGCTATTTTCCTCGCACAAACATACACAGAATCCTAAACTACTTGGTAGTTTGAAAAGGCTTTCAGAAGCTGTAATTTCTGGCCATCACATACTGAAATATGCCGATTTCCCCTTGAAAATCTCAACGAATCGCTAAAGCATAACATTTGACGAAACTAGCGTTTTGTCTTACAAGTAAAGCCATAAAATGCCATGAGAACACGGCGTAAGCGTGCAGCGTGGTGGTAAATTAAATTCTGCCGCTGAAGGGCAAAAACAATACTTCTTTCAAGGTGTGCGAAGATGCTCCTGCAGTGAAACCACAAATGGAGTACGTTGACGGCTCTTATGCAGGCCTATAACGTCACTCCTTAGCAACTAGACTTGGGAGATTTTTTAACTTCCGGTTATCTCTGGCTCGTTATGATTAAACTAGATAGAGAGAATGAAAGATTACATGTATGTTACTGAACTGTATGAGGCGTGCTACCCGCCTGTTCAGAGGGGTTAAAATAGATATAAAGAATGAGAATTATACTGATGGCTTTTCCCAGACCATAAATAGATGACCACCCAAGACAAATTCCTTTGGCAATGAAGTTGGTGTCCTTGATACTCTGATGTGCTATTTTTCTTTCTGTAAAAGAAAAAAAAAGACTTTAAATGAACTAAACTGATTGAAGGAACAAAGAAAATGCTAGCATTTGATTTGTATGATACAACACATAATATAATTATGTATCTACGCATATAGATATACATGTGCATGTACATGTATTCCTTAATGTTGAAAACATCACTTATGTGCATTAGCCTCCTTTGCAGCTGTTGTTTGGGTCTGTCCTTAATCCCTCCCCACTAATGTCTGGTGAACTAAGCTGGAAATTCCATTCCCATTGTGTCTAAGTATTCAATCTGGAGGGAGAAGAGAACTGACAAAAATGGCTGCAAAGGAGGCTACAGGAACTTACATGTTGCCACCAAAATTTAACAGCCATGATGTGACTAATCAGTTCCTGGGAAGGGAATGTCCGGCTCCGTTCAGCAGATGTTGGTGGGGAGGGAGAATACGACCAACATGTAAGTAACAGCTGCATAGGAGGCTATTACAGTGTACTGTATGTGCATCAATTGGTCAACACTGGATAGACCATCAATAAGGAAAGATTCGGTGGGTCAACCGTACACAAAGATTTATTATTTTAAAGACTTGGTTTGCCTGGACTAGGGACTGTTATTGGCTGTGAAAAGCTCCGTAACTTACATGCATTGTAACATGATACATTATGCCTTCAAGGAAAAGCATGGACAATAAGACTTCACTGTGGAGGCTATTTCATGCTTAGTATTGGCTTAACTTATTACAGTTTGCATAAAGGCAAAAAAAATTGAGTAGAGTTAATGTGGTGGCAATGACAAGTACATGTACCTTACTCTGTTACAGTAGCATGTATAAGGTATGAAAAGGAAAGTACTATTAGGGGGTAAACTTCAAAGGACTCTATGTAGCACGTAATTATGTATGATACCAGATTGGCTAGAAGAAAAAATTGCTTGTACTGCAGGTCACATTAATTTTTATTTATAGGAAAGATGAATGTTTTTTTTTGGAGCAGGCAATTTCAACAGTTTCAATTTATTTTTTTCCATATTTCTTACACATTGTTACAAGATAAATATGTATTAAGATACAAAAGATAAATAAATAAGAAAAGAATGAGAAACATAATGGCGAGGATGTCCATAAAGAAACCATTGGGGCTTATACGAGCTACGGGCTCCTAAAAAATTACAACTTGGAAATCATGATTTTGAGGCATACATGTAGCTTATTTAATTAATCAATTCATTTAGGTTACAAAGTGAGTGAAATAAGAAATACAACATGATACATGTAGTAATGCATGAAACCCCAAACAGAAACTCGAAAACAAAATCTGAGTTCCAGATGGGATTCGAACCCACGACCCTCCACAATCTAGATGGATAACCACTGAGCTACTGGACACTCTATGGTGTGCAGGGGTGAAATGTGGGCTTTGACTGGAACCGTATCACGTGGTCACACAGCCAAATAATGACTAGCACATACATAACTGCATCACGCAGTCACATTGAGGCATATCAAAGATGCATATTGAGGCATATCAAAGATGGCTGTGTGACCGCGTGATGGAGTTCCAGTCAAAGCCCACATTTCACCCTTGCTCACCAGTAGCTCAGTGGTTAGAACGTCCGTCTAGATCGCAGAGGGTCGTGGGTTCCAATCCCATCTGGAACTTGGATTTTTTTCGATTTTCTGTTTGGGGTTTCATGCATTACTATCATGTTACACTTAGGTTACGTGTAAAAAGCAAGCACACAAACAAACACACACCAGCAGCAAAACATAAAACAACACTTTCAAAATAGGAGTAGTCAATAGAGGAGTAATGTTCTTAATTCAGATTTCAACAGAGAAATACTGTCAGCATTCTGAATTTCTGAATGAAAGAAATTAAACAGTTTAGGTCTGGAAACTTATTGCAAACTGTCTGATATTAGTTCTACACAGTACAGTTGCAATGTCTAGTATTGTAACGATGAATATGACTTATCAGCAAACACAGTTCTCTGAATGCATCAGGAGGGAAGCCTTTCTTGAAAAGTAACAAACTTTCCAATTAATTTTGAAATCGGTTAACATTAGATAGTTCACCTAACTGGTGATCATAGGGTATGGACAAATATACATGTATTTACAGCATTATTCATTCTTTTAAAGTGGGAGTACAGTAATTTAAGACATACAGTGTAGTGTAAAGCCCTGGCCAAACTACATTGTACATGTATCCAAACTATAGTCTGTGGCAAAACAAGCTACTGGTACAACTTGACGCTAAAATGTAATTTAAAACATACACTGTAGCACTAAAGTGGAAACCAAAAGTGCTTAGCGTTAATGTTTATGGTACCAGAGCTGTTCAGTGTTCGGTGTGAAGTAAGAAAAAATCATGGAATGGTTGAGAGAACAAGCTGAAAAGGGTATGTTCCAAACCGTTTTACAGTTATCATTGCAAGATACACCCGTGTTTAGGGAGATGATTAGAATCAACAAGCCCAGATCAGTTCTCAGAAATTTTAAACGCTATTGAACCGGACATCTGCAAAGAGAGCACGAAAATAGCAACTATTGATTGGCTAGCAGGGTGAATGTGACTTGCATCAGGATAAAGCTTTGTTGGAAGAGCGGCAAAACACTGCAACGTTTTTTTCATTGAACAGAATTGTTGGGCGTAATGTTTGATCAAAAGCAAACTCTATCCAACACTTGATCTAGCAAAAATTGTTTGACAAACATCATCCAACATGGGCGGTCAAACGGTCGAACAATCTTGCAATGTTAAATCCAACTTTGTTCAATAGTTTGACCAGGACTTAAAAGTAATCACAAGCCCATCATGCTGATGTGATCTTTTTTGTTACACTGGATCAAGGTTGCATGAGGTGGAACAAAAATTCCGAAGATGACAAAAGGTTCAATAATGGTCACATTCCTTCATCATGCTATGTTACAGAAAGTTCTTACCTTAAAAGGTTTTACTTTTCTTTGCAACTTGAGCATACACTGTAAAGTAGTCTGCCATATACTGTACTGCGCACATAACTACATGTATTCAGCCTGAAGATTAAAAAAACCGGATGTCAAGGCCAAGTATACACTGAACTGTACAGTTCAGAAACCAGAATGAAAATATGAGCTTAAATATTGAAAAATATGTGTATGTAACACAATACAAAATGCTACATTGGCCAGGCTGAAAAATTCAAAGATTCAAATCTTGAGTGCCAGAGGATGATTACTGTTATGATCTCCCAAACAATACTGTTACATGTAGATGGTCTTAGTGTAGGTCTCTGGAAAACATGATCTAGTTTTTAAGTGTTACAAGCCATGATGGCAGGCCAGAAGACAGTCTTATAATTATTTTGTATGCTCACGCATGTCAACACTGTGTCTTAACCTTCTCATGACCAAGCATCATTGCAGTTTGCAGGGATGATGCAAACATTAAGGGAGATTCTTTTTAAAGGATTGGTGTTAATGCTGCAATGGCACATGCATATATGGTTGGGCTTGGGAGTTTTATGCTTGTTCCATGAACATGAAGCCATCTTAAATGTTATTCTTTATTACACACAACAACTAGACAATCATACAGTCTGTAGGTATGAAAAACACCCCAGCAGTAATGAAATTTCAGAAATCCAGGAGAATACACTGTAATTACAGTATGGTCTTCATTGCACATTCTCATTACAAGCCATAAACTGAAACTTGTTGAATGACTAATTATTGTAAAAGTTAAAAAAAGGCAAAAAGAAGTGAACATACATGTACCACCTTATGATGCAAAAAAATAACTTTAAAAATTTTAGATAGTTCCACTTGCCTTTGATCTGCTCTCATACAGTGATGGTCTCACTGACAGTTGTAATACTTGGGTGAGCTATCACTACAGTCTGTAAAAGGAGGGTCGGTACATTTCACTGACCCCCAGTCCATGGACTACCATGATGGACTACCGAAATGGACTACCTATATGGACTGCTAAATGGACTACCAAAAATGGACTACCCTTAATTACCTACCTTGAAAAAAAAAATTAGTAAAGTTTGGTTGTTTTCATCGATTGATCGTGATCTTCACCATCTTTTATCTTTTAAATGCTGCTGGTCAGCTGTTCTGCAGGCGTATTCATTCGTCTCGTGTGATGGCTGACATGCTGGATGGTGAGTAAAAATTTGAATTTATAATCGTTCGTTATAGATAGGGTAGGGAAAATCACAGATATTTTGGTCTTTAAGTGCCCCCAACACTGAAATATTTTTTTTCGCTAAAATTAATCTTTGCACTTATTCAAAACGCATTGCGCCTTTAATTTTTTATAACCAAATCGTGAGTTTTTACAGGCTGTAAGAGTTACGATCAAGGTAGTAAGGAGCGTGGGTCTTTTCCCCAGTTAAAGTCACAAACTGATTTTCATCGCACTGCGTCTTTGTAAACATGCATACATAATAGTCAACTGGGGAATAGACCCACGCCCCAGCTGACTTGGTCATGTACCAAATGATGCATAGTTTATTGTAAGCCCTATAAAAAAACTCTAAGGCTGGAAATAAATGCTACATGTTTTTGGAATATGTACAAAGTATTATAAAATTATTAGCGGAAAGAATAACTATTCTTGGGGCTAGGTGCACTTTAAATAAGGTAAGGCTTTTGGGAAGCAGGCTGCACCCCCACCCAACTTTTCAGGGAGTACCCCCCTGGGCCTGGTCATGTGATCTATTTTTGAGTTGTATCTTCTTCTGTCACTTACCATTTTGAGCATCATGACAGCCAGGCAAGGAATCATCTGGAAGATTATAAATCAAATTTTTACTCCAGCTGCAGCCTGTCAGCCATCATGCACGACGAGTGAATGCGCCTGCAGAACAGCTGAACAGCAGCATTTAAAAAATAATCACGATCAATCGATGAAAACAACCAAACTTAACTAATTTTTTTTTTCAAGGTAGGTAATTAAGGGTAGTCCATTTTTGGTAGTCCATTTAGCAGTCCATATATGTAGTCCATTTCGGTAGTCCATCATGGTAGTCCATGGACTGGGGGTCAGTGAAATGTACCGACCCGTAAAAGGAGGCAAATGCCATACAATACTCAGTAGCTGTTTAGCACAACTATTGCAAAACAAAAGTACAGTGTAAGGCTCCAAGCATTTCAAATACAATCAAGCAGGATAGAGATTTACGTTTTAACACCCCAAATACTTGCCTGGACACAAGCACGGTACTTATTATGGAAAAAATAAACAGCCTTTGAAGGTCATTTGTACATGATACATGTACAGTTGTAGTACCGGTAAATAAAGCAAGCCAACTACAGTGTAATTTAATTGACATATTACTGTATACTGTGATTGGGATAAAAATATAGAACTATAAATTAGCTTTGTCTCTATTTCTTTTCTCATTGTAAAAAAAGTCAGGTCACTGATATGAAATCAAGCAGACTTTATTGGACGGCAGCTGTGGCCAGAATTAATTTTGTACCACACGATTTTTTTTGTTGAGTTAGGGTTAACAGAATTAATAGTTGCATTAGCACAACAGTAGGCACTTCAATGAAGATGTGAACACTCAAACTAAAAGACCCATCTTCAGCCTTGATGCATTACAGGGCTGTACACGCCATGACCAATAATTCATGAATTTCGTGTGACATGAAATTCCTTAAACCTTTGAAGCCCTTGTTTTATCCCACAATTAATGGCTGCTCTGTTTTTCTCTTTGGGAAAGTTTTGTATATCTATTTGTAAATTTTGGCCCATTTTAAGTCAGAAGAGTCAAGTGTGGCAACATGATAATGGCCAATTCATACAGCATTGTTTTTTATCAAATTTAAAGTACTTACACGACATGTACTGTAACAAGAAAATGAGGTTTTATGTTGGGTGCTTTTTACCTTGAAGTTTCTACCAATTCACTGAGGGCCAACTTACTGCAATTTGGAAACCGATTTGATGATGAGTAAATTGTGTATATGTCTGGATAACTGTTTTCCTCATGTTTGATGTTTTTACTTCAAGGTCAGTTTGCATAATGGACTATGTGGCTTGGCTCCACTCTTCAGTGTCAATTCAATCTGACTTGTCATTGTGTCTCTTTATGAACTGCAATTTTCATGCCCCATTGGGCATTCTACAATTGTCTAAACTGAGTGATAATTTCTTTCTTGATGAGATCTCTGTGATGAGGTCTACACTGCTGTGTTGCTTTGTTTTGCTCCTACAGCTGTATGCTTTAGTGTAGAGCTAAATGTTTCCTTCCTTTAACAACAGCACAATTTCAAAACAAAAACAGATGCCAACATTGGATCAAGGGAGAAAAATAGGCCTTTAAATTGGAAAGCTAATTTCAAAAGATGTCCACACAGTTCCATATACATAATTAAATACAATCATTGTATTACTGTTGTGCTAACCCTGATCCCGAAACAGAGTTTGGGTCTTACATTATTTTGTAAGTGTATACGTAATTAGTGGAGTCTTGTCATCTAATTTAGACACTTGGAAAGCAAAATTTATAATTGAGT
This sequence comes from Pachyseris speciosa, assembly GCA_016490735.1. Classification (NCBI taxonomy): domain Eukaryota; kingdom Metazoa; phylum Cnidaria; class Anthozoa; order Scleractinia; family Pachyseridae; genus Pachyseris; species Pachyseris speciosa. The sequence goes on from JAEMWC010000300.1 coordinate 634,686, forward strand.
TTAAGTACAAGTAAGCTTACATTAATTTATGATCACACCAAAAGCTCACTTTGCCACCAACTACAGGTAAATCAATGGATCTAATCAAGTGTAAGCCAGTTGAGCACCTAGTTTGCCGCAATCTTAGCTACGATTCCTTACCTGCACATGCAGTAAGCTTAACCCTTGCTTATATTAAGAACAAACACGGTAATGAATTAGCAAGATAGCATAATTTTATACAGCTGCACGTACTACTGTAGTTATGCAATGCTTTCGAGTGGTACATATATACCGTGGAAAATACCACTAGTCTCTTGTATTTTCTTCGTATAGCAAGCTATTTGAGATACATACACCCAGCCAGTACTATATGTTGGAAATATTACAGTCTAAAATGGCCAATATGCTTACCTTTGAAATCTACAGCAGACCAAGGCAACCATCACTGAACATGGAGACCAAAAACTTGAACCAACAGCACTCGATTACCGTGGAAGAAGCTTGCCAACCGGTCGCATATACGTTGTAAAACTATTAAATTCCATTATTCTATGATCTTGAGGTAAAAAGCCATTCGAAGTGGGAGAAATTCCTTCCAAACTGTCTTCCACGAGTTGAAGTTTGAGTTGAAACGGGCGCCAAAACTACAAATTGCCTACCGGGAATGAACTCGTTTGCGCATGCCCAAGTCTAACCCAACTCCCTCGAGCTCCCTCTCGGTCAGAAGATAATAAAGAACAATAGTACGCAATTTCAAATCATCTACATACCTCCAGTGAAGGGCTAAGCCCAGAAAGTATGGTTTCTCTTTCAAACGACTCTTTCGCACTTTACTACCTTTTATTTTTAAACACTTTGCCTCTCGGCCAAACGGCCAATGCTTATGGCGCCCAAAAGGGAAATCAGCCCAGCCGCTCGGGAAGCACAAACTTGGCGAGGAAATAGTTTTGAGGCCGTCCTTCTTTGCCGCGCACTGCTTCCCATTTAAAAACAAGCGCTGTTGAAATCCAAGACAAAAGCCGCACACTACCCTTTTGGAGTTATAATAACTCCAACAGTAGTAACTCAGTTAACTTAACTCCGCATCATGGGGGTTATGTCCTGCTTGTGTCAATTTACAGAGATTTTAAAATGCTATACTTGTACCGATTTACAGAGATTTTAGTGGATAAAATAACCATAGAAAATCTTTGTAAATGTCAAATTTACAAACATTCTTCAGAGATTTTGTTAACTCTGTAAATTTTTCAGTTTTCCTTCTTATTTCAGCAGTTAAATTTCATAATCATTTCATAAACATTATAAAAAGGAATACCACAAAAAGTGTATAAAATATCTATAAAAATGATTTTACAGATATTTTGTATGCCATATGTAAAAGTAGGTCAGATTTGAGCTCTCATAAAAAGTCTGTAAATTTAAGATTCACAGACATTTCATTAACTCTGTAAATGGTCCAGATTTTCCAGTGATTTTTCCAGATGCATGTTTTAACTCAAGTGGATTCGTATTTTCAACCTCTACAACACAGGTGACTGAATTAAATGAATTATAGCTTAACATTAAATGGTTTAATCGTTCTTATTTTTGTTCAGGAAAGCAATTTGTATTTTTCTCTCGACTGGATATAAATAACAATCATCTATACTCGTTTTGCAAGCAGAGAAGTAGTTGAATTGTTTGTTTGTTTTGTTGTTTTCATGCAAGCGAACGAGTGTTTTCACTCCGCTTGGCTGACTGTTTCAGTGTTTTTCGACGTCGGTGCCTCAACAGCATTAAAAAACTTTTGCCCTTAACTTATTAACAAGTAATCGCAATGAGTCCTCGTAAAATTAAGCATTAAGCCCAGGCTAAACGATCAAACACTTCATTCAACATCGTGTTGGAAGATAATTTAAAACGGCTTTCTATGTTTGATCCAGATGAAGCATTTTCATCCAACATTTCGCTCTACGAACAAATGTTTGATCGTTTAGCCAACCCAACCAAGAAAGTGCACAGTCAGTAAAAAGCAAACCAAATGAAGAACGTGAAAATTTCAGCGATAACACTAAAAAAGTGTCCTGTGTACTCGCTTTGTCTTGTGTTTGGTCAAACATTGTTTGTTTTCCTGCTAGCAGAGGTTTCTTGCCCAGGGAAATTTGTTTATCGGCTAGTCACCCAACGTTATGTTTGTCAAACACAATGTTCAGGAAAATGTTTGATCGTTTAGCGGGGGCTTTCGTATTACTTGTGTTTTGCGCAAAGAGGACAATTTCAGCAACTTCTGAAAACACAAATAATATCAATTCTTAATTTTTCTCGGCCCAGTGCGATTACCTATCCAACCATCGGTTTGTTTTCCTTTTTCTCTTTTCCCCGATATTTAATCTTTTATGTCAAAATTGCTTAACAATTTTTATTAACTTGCTACGAAATTGTCACTTGTATATTTTCCCTACCTTCTCCAAAGAAACCTACAAACCTACGCATCGTCAGTGAATTTGTTTTCTTGTAATGTTTTGTTATTCTGTGGTTTGTGAATCGCGGTCAATTCCTGTTGACTGCTCTAAACGATCAGGTTCATACTCTACGGACCGTTATGTAAAAATTTAAAATTGCTTAGTAATTTTTCTATCTTACTAGAAGCTTACTTGTCAACTTTCTTCACCCTTTCCAAGAATCTTCGAACAAACATAGGCGTCGTGTTGTTTTGGAACGTTTTAATGTTTTGAGGTTTTCGAACCGCGGTCAATTCCTGTTGGCTACTCTAAACACAAAATATTGGCGAAAGGAAAGCCATGCGAAGTTGCTCAATACCAGTAAATAAAATAATAACCATGGAGCTCCGCTT